>MNCI01008651.1:1538316-1553592 GCA_015680685.1 Gnetum montanum
TGAGAGTACCATAACAACAAGGCGTACGATCACTTGGTGTTTCATCCAAGGAAGGAGTGATTTTTTTTTGTTTTGTGGCACTTTTCTTTTCGTTTTTATTTTTCTCTCTTTTTTTTTCTTTTTGAATACTGAATCCAGAGAAGCTGCCAACCTTCAGGCATGGGTGCATGTCTTTCCAGTGGAACCCCCTAGTATAGCATTGGATTTTTGAGTGCCCTCTTGATTACTCTTACTCCCATTTTTTGTTAGATCTACAAGGATCTTAGTACAACCACGTTGCATGATAACTTCCACAAACGTCACCAAAGAGAATCCGCAAGTCCCCTTGATGTCACACCCTAATCATTCCCTCTTGGTCCATCCTTCTTCATTCTAGGTACAATGAATACAAAATTAATTTTAAGTTTTAATAATGTCAAGAATATCACTGTACCCTTGAACAGAACCTCTTATTTGTAGAGTGGATGAGTGGGTGTAATGGGCTCACTATCCACATAATTGCTCACTCGAAACATGAAAACATAGAACGCACCTCAACCAACAATCCACATGAGTGTTTTATTCATAGACGAGATTACTTACAAAAAATGTAAAAAGATAAAAATACCAAAAAGACAAAAAGATAATACAAGAAATTGGAAAATGAAAAATTGGAAAACAAAAATTGAAAAATTAAAGAAAATGAAAAATATTTATTAATTCTGCTTGTTATTAAAATGGGGGATATCCCCCATAACTAATCGGTTGAGGATGGCAAGGATTAATAAATGGAAGATGAGGATCCTTGCATGTTGGAAATATTCTGGCTTGGTCATATTTACCCCATCAGGGTTCACACACTTGATTATAATAAGCATAGTGGGGCAATTTATACGATGTAGTTTCCGGATAACGAGTTGACCCACTATGATATTTCGGACGGTTAGATGGTATGCAAGGATTTGGTTTTCGCTCTCCATTCTTGTGTTCATTGGGCCGTATTGTTGCTGGAGTGTGATTTTGTGGCCCTGATGAAGTTACATGAGGCATTGGATTCAAAGATAAGGATGCACCACAGTGTGGGACTTGTGTTGAGTTGGAGGATGTAGTGGCCTCATAATTGTGTTGTCCCTTCTTACGGTCATGTTTAAAGAAGGAAGGCTTTGGATGTCGAGGAAGCTTTTCATTGTTGTTGGAGGTAGTAGCACAAGTAATGTTCGTGGTTTGTTGCTGTGGTGTAGACACCTTAGGAACAGTTGGTGGTGATGCAGAAGGAGGGAAAAATGAGAATGCTAAAAGTTAGGAGGAGTATAGGGTGCACAAGGTGGTAGTTGCGTTGAAAACATGGGCTGATAGTATTGAGGAGAATGGTAATGTGGTGTGATAGAGTATGGTGGCCCAGTTGGAGAAATAGGATGTTGAACAAGATAAGCGTTTGGGTTCGAATGATATGAAGGGTGTCTCCAGTTTAGTGGTGGTTTCCCCCACGACTGGGATTGTTGCCATTGTGATCGAACATAGTATCTCTGTATGAACTCTGGATGTAACATATTTCCCCAATGCTCATGTAAATGTGACAAGATTGGGCATTGGCCCTTGGGATGATCGTACAGGCATATGTTTCATTCATACATATGATTGGTAGTTGAGCTCTTATTTTCATTATCCCTTCTTTCCAATTGTCTAATGTTTTGTCCTGCTTCTTGGGTTGTCAAAACTCTATCTCCAATGATATCGATGTATTCTCCACACTTTTTATACGTCCATTCCAACATCTTATTGATCTTTGCCTCGACTTCTCCTAATGTTTGTTGTGTTGGCAAAGATGATGCTTCTACCTTGAGATTAGTTGATTTCTCCTTTTTATGATCATGGACATTTGTCAAGTTGAGATTTTGATCCTGTTGATGTTTTTCAACACTCTCCCATCTAGCCAATTCTCCTTCTTCTTTTGCTACCTACTTAATAAGCTCTTGGACTTGACGGGTTCATAGTTCGTATAGTTGACCTTGGGCATACATCCCTAAGGTTTCTTTGGTTTCATCACGAAGGCCATCAATGATATGGTACATTAGCCTTTCCTCGAAAAACCCATGGCCTGGACAGTTCTTTAACAGTGTATAATATCTTTCTAAGGCCATGTCCAAGGGTTCATGTTTCTCTTATTTCCATCTTTGGATTTGTTTCCTCAAAGTTAACACTCTTGCATAGGTTTGATATTTTTTGTTAAATACTTCTACCATTGTTGACCAACGCCGTATTGAATTTGGTTTTAATGATCTATACCATACTTTTGCTTGGCCAACAAGTGTCATGGGAAAGAGCTTAAGTTTTTTCCACCCATTATCAATGTTGTTCCATGTACAAGCATCGTACAAGGCTTCTAAATGTTGATATGGATCTAAGTCATAGCCTCTTGAAAATTTAGGAAAGTTATTTAAATCAAGCCTGGGTAGACGGCTCTCTTTACGATGCCTACGGGAGATTCGAATAGCCTCTTGTATTTGCGTTAAGCTTGTAGTGGCCAGTAGGGGTTCATCGTCATTGGGTAAGTTATGATTTTGTGTGTTGGGATGACGTTGCTTTAGTTCATCTTTATAAGAAACCCCAACTTTAGGTTGTCTACTCCAATCTTCATCATCATATAGTTCCTTTGTTCTCCAATGAACTTCCTCACTGAGTGTGGCATTATCGTGATCTTGTAGGAGAGGCATGGTTGTGAAATTGTGTGTGAATTTATATGTGACTTTTAATAGTTTATTATTATTATTATTAAAAGATATATCGTTAATTCCTTTACAGAGACCTTGTATGATATAACTAATCTAGATAACTAGCACCATCCCCGGCAATGGTGCCAATGATAAGTGGCGAGGTACCCCTACACTCAACCATACGAATAGGAGTGTTACACATGTGATTCGGTCGAATTCTGCAGACGGACTAGTTGTGGCATCTAGACAGTTAGCCTTAGGTCGCAGTTCACTATCTTCCCATCTGGACTAGTATTAGCTTTGTCACATATGGTTTAGTCCAGAGTGAGGTGTATGATGGGTTTCTAATCTAATGCTACTCCTGAAGGCAATGGAAAGTAATATTAACTAAGCTAAGAGAGAGAAAGGGTAAGAAAATCTAATCTAGCCTAAGTGCGATGAGCATTCATTCCTTGATTATCTGTACACATCTTGGACTTTGTGCATGAATACCACTGGGATTACCAAGCGCAAATCCTAGGTACACTACTGGGTTACCAAGTAGTCACACTTAAATGCTCATAATCAAGTCATACTCATTCCACATTTTAACATGAGATAAGGGTGAGAAGAGATTAACTAAGGAAGTAGTAAATAATAATTAATTAATTAATTAAACTAAGTGAATGCTACAATGATGAAGTAATCTCAATATTTATTGCCGGTCATATACGTGTCCAAGTACGTCACACTCGAATAAAGGATTCCATACAATTACATTCACCACACTGCAGGCATGCACTGGAAAATAATTCTATCTCTGGAGGGATAAAACTGCCAGATTTTTGCTAAGCGTCTAAATCTAGATGCCTAAAACTGGGAATGTTGCCTCTTATTTATAGACATTGAGGTAGGCCACAATATCACAACCGCTGTGATATCGCAACCATTGCAACAACAGGGCTGTGATATCACAACTGCGATATCACAACCAGCAAATTCATGACTCATCAGAAGTCATGATGTTTCTTGAGACCTAAACACATGCTCAAAACGACCTAATAAGCCTCTCCTATATCTGGTCATGGTCCCTTAAGAACCAACTAATATTCCTTAAGAAGTAATCATGACGATTTAATTATGGTTACCATACCAAAAAATACTATGACTGTGATAGTTTTGATCTGGTTGCTAGGATTCTTCATATAGTTTTAGGACAAAGAAGTTTTTATGATGATTGGAAAAACCTTTACTAAGCTTATTGCTCTACATAATTCAAAAACATCTAGGTCTTGCCACATTAATACATGCATCTATGTATATATGTCATAGAATATGAACCTTCAATGAAAGATATGGATCACTAGATGTCAAAAGAAGTTTTGGCAATCAATTAAATTTCAGAATTTCTCCAATTAGTACATAATATGTTTAGAAAGGGCACATTATCCACCAATGAGTAAATCATAAAGAATAATGTAAAGGGAGAAAACAACAACATGGTTTTCCAATATTGTGATCATTAATGAGCTTGATAAAACTCTATAGATTCCTCAATAACTATACATGACTACTACTAAACATGAAGAATGTTTCTCTTTGCTAGGATAAGCATAAGCTAGACATCTTCCAGAATCATGTTGGAAGACAATCATTACTAAGGATGAATAAATAGAATAAAGGACTATCTAATACTAATTAACATCTTCACAACTATTTAATCCCTATCAAAGAAAACCCATATTCATTGTAGACAAATGGACTTTTTCTTATGAAACTTGACACCAAAGAATTAGACATGTAAGTATTGTACATAGTCTTTACTTATTTTTCAAATATTTTTATATTTGTTTCTATATTTTTGATGTTTTGATTTTCTTTTATATCTTTCTTTTTTTCTTTTAGTTTCCTTTTTTTTCTCTTTATTTTCCACATCATGCATGTTTTTGCACTATATCAATTTCTTACATTATTGATGCAGTTGTCATTATTATTAAATGCAGCCACCAACATTGTTGTTTTTATGCACAAGCCAACTTTTCTTTTGGTACTATGTTCTCTTCTAGCCAAATATCAATACACAATGGTACAAGGTAGTAAGCCCATAACATCCACCCATTTGATCTCTCTCAATATGAGATCCACATTATCGAGACACTATGGTTCTTTCACACTAAGAATAAAAATAACTACTGATCTCATGACTCAATGAATAGGAAAAGAAATAAGTGAAAATGGAAAAGGATATGCCCTTAAGGGAATTTATTTTGCTTCTCCTTAACTTCTTTCATGAGTCTCATGATCTCATAGGAAATGCATCATTACTACTCTTGTAATCTAAAATGAAGTATGTTCTTTATAAAGGGTGATTTCCATCCAAAAGAATCATAGGAATGAAAAACACATCTCTTTGAAGATCTCTTAAGATACAAGAACTAAGTATGAGTTTGGAAAGGCATGTCACCCATATCTAAAGACACCCTTGTAACTAAGGCCCAAATTTCTTCCATAAAATGTTCAACTAATTGTTTTATTCTTCTTGAGTGATGGTCATCTCCTATCATTGCTATATTCTCACAATTGTAGTGTAAAGGTAGCACAACAATGCGGGGTCACTACTAATGGTATGGATTTGGTTTGGAACTTGGATAAGTAAGTATACAGTTTACTTTAATCACTCAATTCACAAGGATCTTTTGTCAAAAATGATCTAGATCCTCATGATCCTATTCCTCTTCAAACCTTTTCTAAATTCCATTTTCCATCTCATTGCTATGTACCATGGTTGTTTTCATAATTTTTGATCTTGTAGACTGCATAATCCTAAAGATAATAGTTGTCTAGATATGGTATCTAACCTAGATCAACATTAAATCTCCAAGGTACCCACAAACTCCTTGTGAAATGGTTATGTAAGGGTATTTCTAGGGATGGACCTTATTTTAAGAGGATCCACTTATATAGATTTTGGATATCTAGTTTACACTCCATCATCACATGTCTAAGTTCATTTGAATCTAATCTTGGTTCTATGCATCATCCAGACTTGCATTTTTAGCCACTTTTTCTTAAAAACATATTTATTTCCAACCTCAATATGAGCTTCTTTCACTCTGAATCATATTAAAAAGGCTCATGATTTATTTTCTACATTGTCTTATCTCCTTTCTATCTTTCATTTGGCTATTATTTTACTTTAAAATTCTTCAAAACTTCCTTAGTATTTTAATGAAAAATTCACACTAATAGCTACATTAATGCATCCTTGGTGATGTAGTGAGATATGTCAATGCATCCTCATCAATGCAACATAAAAGTACTATAAATATGTGTTTCACTTAGTGAAAAAATTCACATTTTTCTTTAAACACAAATGGAGTCTTTAAAATTCATAGAGCTCACAACATTCTTGAAGCCATAACTTCCTCCCAATGTACTCAATTTCACTTGTTCTTTAATGTGTGAGCTTCCAAAGGTATGCTCTATGTCATGGGGGAATCAACACTAGAGTTTCCTTAACACATTTACCATAAATAAGGTATTAAAATAATACTAAATGAAAAAAAATACCAACAAATTAACTACCTTTGGACCTCACACTAACAAAATTAAACATCTGCAACCACTTGAAAGGTTTAATAGCTAATATTTTGTAATTATTACCCATTCAAAAAGTGATTAGAGGTATATAAACTTAAAATGAAATCAAAATAATTGATCTAGGGTTATTCATGTGATTATAGATGGCACCAAAATGGAGACCACAAGCAGGTGGGCCATCATAGGCTAGGGGTAAAAGACTGATATGAGGTAAAGAATATCCATAACAACAATGATAACAACAGGAATAAGTTGCTAAAGCAACTAATGATATAGGATCCTTATGAGAGAAACATGAGGTAAATTTTGTTTGATAGATTCTCACTGCAAAAATAGGGTAATTCAAGCAAAGTAAGATTTCAAGAACTAGGAAAAACCTAGACATTACTTTGATGGAAGTCTACCTAGAAAAACTATGAAGCCAAGAAGTCTAGAATATGGTTCTCTAAGAACTAAGCTTTGGGTCCTTCCTAGAGCTAGCACAAAAAGGTGTACATATGTAGCTGCAAGGGTCTCCATTATGATCCCACCATTTCCACTAATGGAAAATGCTATCTTGGGGAAACCTACCTATTTTAAAATAATTTCCAAGAAGATGTAACCATCAAGATTAAAAATATAACCATCTCCTACTTCATAGAAACCATTATCGAAGCCCTTAGGCTACCCAACACTGGGGTAAAGTTATCTAAGTTTTCCATGTAGGTAAATGTAGAGGTAAAGAAGGAATGGACTCAACACTACTATAAAGTGAACTACAATGAATATGGTTTCCTCACAAATGTAAAACATGCCTACTTCTAGATTGTAGTTTATGACCCCAATCTAACAATGAGGCCAAGCAAAGTTATAGCATTCTCTGTGAGGGCATATGTGACTCTAAGTGGAAAATTCCATATCAACCTATCCTAGATAATCTTCTTTGAAATTAAGAAGTGATTCAAAGAAAATGAGAAGGGTCAAAAGCCACTCCTCTTTCTTTATCTTATCAAAAAACATTGCAAAAGGGGACAAATAACATGCTATTAAAATGATGTCATCTATAAGATCCCTATCACATCTTGATTAGCACTGATGAAGGACAAGATCTTTGCTAAACTCTAAGAAGCAGTACCATCTCTTCCATTACCACTAGTACCTAAAATAATACCAAAGATGGTAGCAATTGCCAAACATCTAAGGAAACTTAGAGAGCAGCTACTACTATAGCAAGTCTTTGTGGATGATGAAAAATTATTAGTTTACCATTTGGCCATTAGCCACCTCAATGATGCAAGAACAATTAGTTGGTTGATGCATGACTTGGCCCACTTACTCTCAACATGGAGAAATTAGGCTTCTATTTACTTCAATCCTAGAACATGAGAGGTCACCATGTCTATTTTAGGAGAACAACTTCCTGAGATCTTTGGAAATACAATAGATTTCTCCATCGTGCTAGAAAAATATGGAGTAACAATCCTAGTTATGCAACATAGGGATTAGGAAAAAATAGTAAATATGGTAGCTAATTGAGTTCAAGAAGCCTTAGGAGCTCCTAACGCATCTATTCTAGACATTTCTACTATGGAAAATGTTGACCTTTTGGTATGTTAAAAACTTAAGAAAAATGAAGAAAATATAATTTTTGTGATGGATAATACTTTTGTAGGACATGAATAAGAATTAAAAAATGAGATCTAAGAACTCAAGGAAATAAGATCTATGGAAAGATGTCAAAATGAAGACTACATGGGCAAGATGCGAGCATGAGAAAAAATAAAGGCTACAAAGTAAATGAAGATGCTTAAAAGACTAGAAAGAAGGTAAATTGATAGGAGAAAGCCTTAGAAATTAGAGCTTAAAAGTTAAGGAAACATATTTAAAAAATAGTAGATGTCTATCTACAATAGACATCTCCCTGTAGATGTTCCATCTACAATAGACATCTTCCTATAGATGTTCCATCTACCAATGAGATGTCTCTTCTAAATTAAGGTCAATCTTAGTTAAACATCCCAACTTTGAAGTATGTCTACACTAGCCATTTGGTATCCATTGCATGAAAAATGAGTTTTTAAAAAATCCAATGCTCTAAGATGATGCCAAAATCTTGGAAATTATTCAAGCATTATTTACACAAAAGCTTCTCATTCTCTATTCCATGAAATTCTATTCTTTCTCCTCATTGTAACATCATTTGCTTGATTATAGTTTGTATTGAGCTTCAAGTACAAGGACTTGTAAATTTAGTTACATTTTTTCCTTATTATTTTCTTTCTTTCTTATTACCCTCTAGGGTTGATGTGCATCTTTTAATAAGTCATCCATATTAATCTTATTGGGATCCTATGAGATTGATTGATTTTGCAACATCAAAACACACTAGAGAAGAGCTCAATTTTATAAAGATTATGGGATCCTTGAAACAACATTCTAAGATTGTTGGGACCTTGTGGGGTTAAGTGGTTTTGTATCAATGAAACACTCTGGAGTAGAGCTTAGAGCTTATATAGTGTGTGATTCCTTGCATACCATATTTTAAAAGAAACAAAGTTCGAAGGTGTGCACGGATTCTACCCTTCAAGTGTAGAAGTACCCAAGTTGGGGAACCACATAAAATTTGATGTGTTCATGTGGCTAGTGAAATTTTGATTGGGGAACTTATTCAACCCTTCTTCTATGTTTTCAATCCTTAGAAGACATCCAAGTATCTATAAGAGTTGGGAGTAGAGGATGAGTATAGCATGACATGAGGAAGTATTGGAGCAATTGGTTGAAGCTACACAACTGATTCTAGAAATCTTTGACATTTTAGAAGATGTTACAAAAACTTAGTATGGTTAGGTGTTGGACTACTCCACATTCAACATTAGCATTGTTTTTGGGGACACATCAATGCTATTCTAAGTAATTGATTTATCAAAGTTTGTTGTGTCTAAAACAAAAAGTCAAACCTTACAACTATAAGTAAAGCATACTTAACACATAACATCTAAAAACCATAATATGACTTCACACAAAGATCAATCATTATCTACCAAGGAGGCAAGAAGGGGTAGTGATAGAATTATTAATGAAGAAGAATGGGGAATGTCAATGTAGACAAGAATCACTTATGCCCACTCTAATCCTTACCATTCAAACTTCACTTTCATCTTCCATGAGGACAATAAAATGAGGTGAAGAGACATGCAAGGTAGCATATTCCTACCTCTAGAACATGTAGCACTTAACATGCTCCAAATTACCTTAAGGGGAATGCATTTGGACTAGATCTAGGAAGGGTATCATGTGACTTAGCACATGACAAGACCCTATGAATTCATAATGGAGTAGATGAGGAGAGATGCTCCCATGGAGATTAAACATATACATAGCAAAGGAAAGCAAGCCAACGCTTTTATTGTCATAGAAGAACTTGATACTGATACATTCATTTTAGAGTAACTCCACCAACACCATGAGGAGCCTTCAAAAATGCCTATCATCAGACATGAGGAACCTATCAAAGTCCAACTTCATTCTACTCTAGGAGAGATACACAAGGGGGAGGCTACTAACTCTAGATATAAGTAGGACTCTAGGCCAAGTATTCTTGCCAAATCCTACAAAGAATCATACAAGAGTCATGAAAGGAGAACAAGTCGGCATCATTCTCCTATTACCTCATATTCCTTATTAAAATTATTGGAGGACTCTAACAGGAGATGACATAAGTATCTGGACCATCATAGAAAGAAAAAAAGGAGAACTCATGGTCATCATGACCAACATTCATGAAACTTTGTCATAGAAGATGAAGAACATGAAAGAAGAAGAAGAAGGGATAAAAGAGAGGATCAATAGAAATATAAACATGAAAGGGATCATTTCTACAATAGAACATATGAACTCAACCACAATGATGAACCCCTCATGGTAATCAAAGAATGATAAATATTCAAGAAGCTATCTACATATGAACCAGGCACATAAGGGATGGTCAAATCAAATGACTAGACATGAACAATATGTCAAGATCTAAAGGTAGCTACAAGTTGATCCATAGCATCATCTTCAAGCATTCCATGATGCCCCTACCCTTTAAAACATAGAGAGTCATTGGCAAAAATTCAAGTTATTTTCTACAACACTTGTGATGGAAGCGAAGAGTTGGTATAGGCTATTGGAACCTGAATCCATTAGACGTTGGAGCACCATGTTTAAAATATTTAATGACAAATACTAGACCTATTCACAAGTGTCAAAATTAGGGAAAAAAAAGTCCAAGGATGGAAGAAAGGAACTCACTAGACCCTTGATGTGGCAATGGGTAGATATTATTCATGGTTACATACATGCCCAGGCCATGAATTTTCATCAAAGGAATATGATAGGCATATCATAAATGGGCTACGAAGCAAAACCAGAGGGACCCTTAAGGTTTATGCCCAAGGAATACTATTAGAAATGACTATCTATCATATTCAAATGCTAATTGATCGAGTAAAAAAAGAGGAAGGAGAACTCAGAAAGAGGAAATCAGGTAAAGAATACAATAGAGATCCATCCATCTAAAAGAGGGTTGCATGAGTATGTGGAGCACAAGAGGAAGAAACCTTGGACTAGGATATTCAGAAAAAGACTCTACCTAATCAAAAACTAATTAATGATATAGTAGCCAAGTTAGAGAGAGTCAAGGATTTAGTGGACGAGAAATTTGCTACAGCTCTAAAGATCATGGAGGAAAAGATTGAACAAGCACTAAATAAGGGTAAAGAAAAAAAGAAGAAAAGAGATTATGGATGAGATAGTTATAAGCAAAAAATAAAATTTTCTCCTATTAAAGGGTACACGGATTTCTATTTAGAGGAAAAGGAAGGATGCAAGGTGTGCCAATATGAACATCCTAAGGGATGTTGCCTTGGTATGGTCAACTTGTAAGAATCTAGGGTATATGCACTCAATCCAAGCTTTGTGAAATTACAAGGGCCTAGAAGGCTTCCTTACCCTTAAGGTAATATCAAGCAATCTTTCTAGCCAACCTATTGCCTAAGTGGAGCTTAGCCTCAACCATAGGAGCAATACTAGTAGCAATGGTAGCAATCGCAGACATGGGCAATCTCACTACCAAGGTAACAATATCCATATCGAGAATAGGATCATTATGGAATCTATGTCCAATGTCCAATCTCATTATCCAATGCAGCTATTTAGACTCCACCATATTATCCACTTAAATACCATAGCACAATGTTGACAAGAATTGATCCCAATTAATATGTTCATCCACCAACAATTGGACTTTCTACTCAACACTTAAATGATATGCCAATAGTATTGACTTCTATTATGTAGGGGGAATTGCCATTACAACCCCAGTAGAAGAGTACTATAAGGGTCGTTAATATGCATGAGATGATGGTTAGGTATGAGTCTCAACCCATGAAATGATCGTTCTTCAAAACAAGTCTAGAAAAGAATCAACGAATGGGGAACATGTATAGAAACAATAATTTGGGTAATCAACTGAAAGGGTACTAAGGCATGCAATCAATGTATAGTAATAAGATGTGTGAAAAATTACATGTATGCAATAGCCACCCAACAAGAGGGAACCTAGTGGTTGATTACAAGTGAAGAAACTTAATCTAATAAGTACATGGAACCAAAAGAACAACTCATTAGTACTTACATTGTAGAAAAAAATAAATTGGAATAGTAAAGACAAAGGCACATCTACCCTCAAAAAAATTAGGAAGAAGACACAAACTAGGGACACTTTGAGATCCCAAACACAATGGAACTAGAATAGCTGGAATTGAAAGCCTTATCGACAACATTGTAATATGCCTTTATGAACAACAAGAACATGGTAATTATCAATGCCAACCTAGACAAAGAGCAAAAAGGGAAATATTTGAAGTGCTCAAAAAATGGACAATAGAATTTTCATGGTCTTATGATGAGGTTAGAGAAATTGATCCATGAATTTATCAACACCAAATCTACACTGATTTTGCAATCAAAACAAAATGCCAACCACAACAAAGGCTTAATCTTAAACTCAAGGAGGTAGTCAAGAAGGAATTGGAAAAGTTTCTTAAGGCAAAATTCATTTATCCAATCATGGATAGTGAATGGATAAGTCCTTAGGTAGTGGTTTCAAAGAAGCAAGATAAATGGTGAGTTGCATCGACTTTTGGCTATTAAATTTAGCCATGTTTAAGGATTATTTTTCTTTGTCGTTTGTTGATAAGGCCTAGACATAATTTCAAGACATGAGTATTACAGTTTCCTAGATGAGTACAACAAACACAAACAAATCTGCATTGCACCTGAAGACCAAGAGAAGACCATGTCGACTAGTCCATTGAAAAAATTTGCTTACAGATATATGTATTTTGGTCTTTGCAATGCACAAGCAAACTTCCAGAGACTAGTCTTAAGTTTCTTCCACAAGTAGATAGGCAATGGTGTTGAATTTTTTATGGATGATTTTTCCACATATGGGCTAGATCTCAAACATGCACTAGACTGATTAGATCATGTACTTAAAAGATCTGTTGAAACCAATATAAATCTCAACTAGCAAATGAGCCATATTATGGTTCAAGAAGGCATAGTGTTGGGACTCAAAATATCCCAAAAGGGTATTGAGGTAGATCTCAAAAAGATTAAAGTCATCCAGCACCACTCAACGACCATATATAGTGAAAGATGTATGATCCTTTTTAGGCCATACAAGATACTATAGGAGATTCATTGAAAATTTCTCAAAAATAACCAAACTGCTTGTAGAACTTATGAAGAAGGACACATCCTTTAAGTGGATTGAGTCATGTGAAAAGGAATTCAAAATTTTGAAGTAGAAATTAGTTGAAACACCAATCCTCTAAGCTTTGGATTGGCCAAGACCTTTTATATAATGAATAATGCTTCGAACTATGTGCTTGGTGCAGTACTAACATAACTTGATGATCAAAAGAGACCATACTACATACACTATGCCACCAGAAGCATCATTATGTGCTCGATTACCAAGTCTATGTCCATACTAATCATCATGCTATCTAATTTTTTATGAACAAGCCAATGGGTAGTCCTAGAGTGATAACATGGCTTATGATTCTTCAAGAGTTTTGACATCAAAATGATTAATAAGAAAGGAATAGAAAATGTAGTGGTTGATTATTTATCAAGGTTAAAACGGGATTTAGACAACCAAGTGGAACCTTTATCAGATCAATTTCTTGAAGAGGACTTATTTACTAAAATAGTAAAGGTTGTAGATTCAACAAGGAAGCCATGGACTACGAAGTACCTAATTTATCTCACAACAGAAGAGCTTCCTACTGAATGGAGTAGAAAACAATGAGAAGAATTATTTCATAGAGCCAAATGGTACATGGAAATTAATGACAACCTATATAAGATCTGTGTAGATGGGCTTGTTAGATGATGTGTACCAAATCATGACCAGTGGAGAACTTTACAAGATGAGCATGAAGGCCCATGTGGTGGCCACTATGCAAGGTGTAGAATGACACTTAAACTACTAATGGCAAGCTAATTTTTGCCTACTTTATTCAAAGATGCCCACATGTTCAAACAATCTTGCAAACATTATCCAAAAAATTGAGGAATTACAGCCAGATATGAAGGGTCACAACACTGGATATTGCTGCTGAAGCCTTTTGATATTTGGGGAATTGATTTTATGGGACCCATTCAATTGATGTCAAATGATAGAGCATATAATATTGTGACTATGGATTATTTCACAAACTGGGTAGAGGCATTAGTAGTGAAAGATTGTATAGAAAAAATAGATGTCAATTTTTTTTCAACATGTGGTGAATTGATTTGGAGTACCTAGAATGCTAATATCAGATAATGGAACCTACTTCACTAGTGCTACTTTTAAGAAACTCATGCAACAACTTGGGGTTAACCATAAACTAACAACACCATACCATCCCCCAGGAAATGGTCAAGTTGAAGTCAGTAACCATGAAATTACTAGAATACTTAGTAGGATAGTTAGTAGATTTAGATGAGATTGGAGTATGAAATTAAACAATGCTCTATGGTCCTATAGGACATCCTAGAAACTACCTATAGGGTACATCCCATATGAGTTAGTCTATGGCAGTTGCCAATGCTTCCAATCCAGGTAGAGCTTCACACTTTAGCTACTGCCAATGAACTCGACCTTGATTTGAGTTCAAGCCAAAAAGAATATCTAATGAATTTGAATCTTTTAGATGAGAATTGGCTAATAGTGCTCATGGGTAGTGAAGTTCATAAATAGTACTCCAAACTTAGGCATGATTCACGAATAAGAAACATAACCATACAATTAGGTGACAAGGTCCTTTATTATAATCCTAGTCATTTACCCCAAA
This sequence comes from Gnetum montanum, assembly GCA_015680685.1. Lineage (NCBI taxonomy): Eukaryota > Viridiplantae > Streptophyta > Gnetopsida > Gnetales > Gnetaceae > Gnetum > Gnetum montanum. The sequence continues at coordinate 1,552,958 of MNCI01008651.1, forward strand.
AAAATAAATTTCAGATGCTTCGGGAGGGATCATACATTGTGCATGCCACTTATGCATTTGGTGTCTTACGTATCCACCATCCATCTAGCCCACATAAGATTATCCATGTTAATATCCAACAAGTCAAACCATATTATGAATATTCAAAGGAGTCTATCTAACCTATCCACCAGTCTTCCACCTGTTCTATCTTCCATTTACCTAATCTTCATAATAGTTGTGGTGGTGTCCATTTAAAACCATAGGTACCTTATTGAATTTTTCATTTTCTTTTATTTTTCACATTTGATGAGTGGCGAGGTACCCCTACACTCCACCATACGAATACGAGCATGCACGCACGATCCAGTCGAACTCCGCAGACTAAATGCCTTAACGCCACAAGAAACACTTGGGGTTAATCGTTCGTTGTCTTCCCAGGCTTGCTAGTATGTGTCACGGTGTATGGTTAAGCAAGTCTGAGGTATGTGATTTTTTTGGTATTTTCGGCTTATCTTCTATGCTACCAGGAGAAAGGGTTCAGAAGACTAAACTAACTCTAACTAAGATCTAAGTCTAAGTTAACTAGCGTCAGCATCCGTTCCCACTTGCCGGACACACCCTGAACTATGCAACTGCAGCTTACCAAACGCTAA
>MNCI01008651.1:1560523-1609367 GCA_015680685.1 Gnetum montanum
TTACAAGCTGCTCGAATAAAGAGCCGTTCACTCTAGGACTCCTACTGCGGGCACATGGGGAAAAATTCTAACTCTGGAGTGATCAATCTGCCAGAGCTTCGCTACACTAGCCAGGATTGGGCAAATGAAGGGAGTGCCACCTCTTATTTATAGATATGGCGGCGGGACGCGATATCGCGGCCTAGTGTAAGTCGCATCTCATCAACATTCTTTAATATTTTTCCATTCTTTAATAGTTTTCATTTCTTAAATTTTTAATATTCTTTTACATTTTCAATTCTTTTAACATTTTTCATTCTTTACACTTTTTCACAATTTTTACTATCTTTTTAATTTCTTTTATACTGTGTTTTAAACCCTTTGTAAATAATTTTGAATACTAATAAGACACATTGAATAAAGGTAAGACGTAGTCCAATAAAGTGAAGATTTCTCTATGTTATCAAGTCATAAGAGACTAATTATTTAAATAATGAGCCCACATCTTCCATCCATCGATTCCATAAATAAGATGTTCTTACTATGGTCATAATGATATTCTTTTCCATCATACAACTAAGAATAAACTTGTGATCATTATGCTTGGACTGAAAAGTGAAGAACCAAGAGGGAATGTAAAGGATGTGACATCAAGGGGATTTGTGGATTCTTTTGGATTACTACTATGAGTTTTATTATGTTGTTAAGGTTGTATTATATCCTTGTAGATCTAACAGAAAATGGAAGTAAGAGCGAAATAAGTGCTAACATAGAGTTATTTTCCCAATTTAGCAGTACTACCATGTATGTTTTGCTAAACAGGTATGCATTACATTCAACTCCTTAGGTGCCTAGGTGTGGTTATACAAGGGCATTAAGTGCTGGAGCCTATTTTGGGGAGGATCCACTTGTATAACTATTGTATCTTATACATACTAAGCAATTACACATCATCTTGAAACTTCCAAACATTAATAAACACTTCCCATATCATTTACACTATCCATTCTAAAAATATGAATTCATTACCCTTCTTACCCAACTTATGAACTTTCATAGCCCAAGATTCCTTCTATATGAACTTCTAATGACAAATTTATTGACAAAAATAAGCATATTTTCATCATCAAAACCCTCTAAGAAACATTAAAACCTTCTAAACATCTAAAAGAATTAAATTTTTTTCCATTAGATCCTTTTGAAAAATGAATTTTCTTAAGCTTCAATATTGTGTCATTGATATTAGGTCCACATCAATATTAGATCCCTGATGTTGGGTCCCATAAAATCTATATATACATGTGGACTTGGAAATTTTTTTCATCATTTTTCATTTGTGCCAAAGGAGACTTTTCAAATTTTCTTTTCCAATCTTAGCTCTAACCTCCTAGCTTTCCCAAGCCATAACTCAATTGTTATTGCTTTGATTTGTATGCCTTTTGAACCTAATTGATCATAAAGTGCTCAACTTAGTCGTGGGGGGTGCTACAAAGAAAAATTTGGGATGATTTTTCAAAAAATTCTAATGCCTCAAAAGGTATTTTAAGGGTAATTATGAAGAGATAGTTGTAAGTTTTAAAGAATTATCATACATATTAATGCCAAAACACTCAATTAATGTTCTTAAGGAATCATAACCATCATCTTGAGTCATACATAAGAACAAATTAGACAACTATGAAGGGTTATAAAAATATTGACACCTATGGGGTTACGTTTTGCAAAAATTTTCTAACTATATGATCGTAAACTAAGAACTTGATGAAACCAAGGATATGAGAAAGGTATAAAACCCTTAAGAATACATGGAAAATGCCCTAGTAATTCTAAATCCTTAATGATTGCAGATGGTCCTAAAAAGAGGAGGAGCACAAGAAGGACATTCACAAGGAGTAAGCAAACAGCCAAGAGACCAAGGTAGAGGCTGAAATGAGGACAAGAACCAAAACATGAGGAGAAGGAAGCCCAATCATTCAGCATTCATCAAGACACTCCTACTACAGAACAATCAACCTAAAGAGAGGCAGAGGAACCACAAGTACTAGAACAATGCCTCATGTTATCACATGACTTCCTCCATGCCATCTAAGAAAGCTCCATCCTAACCACAGTCATCGTGGAGATGAACTTTGGCCCATTCCTGGAATTTTTTCCTAAAGTGGTAAGGACACAACTCCAAGCATCACCACTATGGTCCATATTGTCACAGAACAATGAATGGTACCTTAGAGAGTCTTAACAGTTTTGGCACAACAAAGAAGAGAGAATTACTATCAACATTGGAGGAGTCTCAATGTCATTCTTGATCAAGGTAATTGTAGAAGCTCTAAATATACCCAATGAAGGGGAAAGGTTAGCACATCTATCCATCCAATCTGATCCTAAAACTAGAAAGCTATGGCTGAAAGGGGCTTATGACAAAGAAGATAAGGGCTATAATGAACTAACTCTAGAAGCAAAAATATATTTCAAAATTGGCACTTATCACCTATTCCCTAAAAAAGGACTTAATTGACTATCAACTTATGTGGCTAGAGGTAGTGTGATTCTGATGGGCAAGTACAATGCCAATCTCACAAAACTCTATTTCAAGAAAATTCAAAGGTAGTTTGAATAAAAGAAGGAATGGAAGCTAACACTTCCATTCCTTTATCTCATCAGGAAGTTGTGCAAGTGAGCCAAAATCCTAGGATATACCAATGATGTTTCCAAGAGGGCTCAAAATGCTTCATATGCTAACTTGCTCAAACCAGCACCACCAAGGAAATACCATGGTGAGGAGAAAGAGTAAGAATAGGAACAACAAAAACAACAACAACAATAAGAAGTAGGGCCCAGCAACCAATACAAACAGTAACAACAACAAGAATAGCAAGTTCCATCATCACCGCCACAAGATTATAAACTATTGATGAGCCATCTATAGCAGATTGCAAAAATACTCCACTAGGGAATGAAGGAAGATACTAATCTATATAGAGGCATTGATAGTGCCATCAAATCCATGATTTCAACTAATTCAGTAATTGGATAGATTTTTCTACAATTAGGAGGAGGTACAATGGTCATAATAGATTTTTTGGAATGCTACATCGTTCCAAGTAGTGCTAGAGACTGGAGAAGGAGCTACAATGATGGTAATGTAGCACCAAGATGCATTGGGAGAGATAGAGGTGATCATCAATCACATCAAGAAATCCTTCAATGTACTTGTTGCATCACTGGCTGATCTAATTGGAGCTAGAGATACTCAAATGTTAGCTAGAACCTTGATGACTCCTGTTGACTATGAGGATGTGCTTAATAGACTATTTCAAATTAGATAAGTCATGACAACACTATTTGACATTCCAAGTAATGTTACTATAGTACAATCTCATCTATCACCACTAAAGGAAAATTGGCCATGGTAGAGAGTAGGGTGAGGCATGTAGAAGCAAAATTTTTGAAACTACAAGAAGACCTCACAACCTTGAAAGCTAAACAAAAAGATCCTATGCAATTCATTGTGCTTGAGTAGATCGAGCAATTTAGAATAGAGAAAATTAGCAACTTGATCGAAAATAATAAATAGTTGGCAACTGCAAAGGAGAAAGTAGTATGAAATGCCTCTATAGCTAAAGCATAGATGTACACACATGTGAAGACACTTACCATAGTATAGGAGAAAAATAAACAACTTGCTACTAACAACATGAGATCAACCATAGTGCAAAAGTAGAAAAACATCTTAGAAGAGAGTATCCACTAGTTGAGAGAATAATTGATAAAGATTAAGCAAGATATGAGCCACCTCACAAGAGAAAATAGAATCCTTTCTATGGAAGAGGTATGTGTTATTCAAAAAAAGTGTGGCATTTAAATCACCACATGGAAAAATGAGGCAAAGAAACATAAGAGGCTCAATGAACACTTCCATGACCAAGCGGGCATGTACAAGCAAATAAATGAGAAATAAATCTAGATGGCAAAGGCTAGAATCAACATAATTTTAGCATAAAATCTTGATTAGCAGTCCATCTTGAATAGTTATGCCCTTATCCATCAAGCAAAAGTGAAAAACAAAGACCTGCAAATTGAGGACTTGAAAGAATACATGGGGTTAGCTAACCTTCATTATGCTAACTCAACCATGTTGATAATAGGTAGGCCTAGAAATGAGCTAGAATAGCAAGTAGTAGCCACATACGCACTATATAAGAAAGTGTTTATGGATTGTAAAGATGCCTTGCAAAAAATTCAAGTAGCAAACTCTAAACTAGAAGTAGTAAAGCCTAGCTACCAAGGGCAAAAATATGTAGCAGCAAACCTAGCCAAAAGATTATTAGACTACCATGAACTCCATGAAAAGGCCACAACATTTCAAGAGGAGAGGGAAGTAGTTTGCAACTTGGTATGTCAAAGAAAATCAAATGTTTCCATAGTTTCCATGCCCATGAGACATGCCAACTCCATCAAACATTAGTTCATTAGCATGGACAGTTCATGATCCCATAACAGAAGAAGAAAAACTTCAGGCACTCCTAAACCAATATAGATTTTAGAAGTCTAATGATAAGGAGAAGCAACCAATGGCAAAGCCACTGCCACTTGGAACAACGTAAGGCTACATCCAACTTCACCAAATTTTATTTTTTTTATAAAGTTGTTATATCATGAGTCATGTTTTCATTATAAACTCCACTGCAGAATTAGAGAGTCATGTATATAAGAGTTAGTGTCATATGAATCTACCTTCCAATTTTGTAAGGAAATCTATTCTCATTTTTTTTCAACTCAATGATGAATCATGTTTGGATGTGCTTTGATATCGAATATGAAATATCAAAGCCTCAATATTGAATACTCGATATCAGACCCCAAGATGTGATGTCGAATATTTGATATCACAGGGTATAAACAAGCCTATAAATATAGCGCTTGGGCACACAATTTGCATATAGTTTTTGTCATCACATCGCGAAGCTCTTGCAGTTTGTTTTCTTTAGAGTTGCAATATTTTCCAAAGTGCCTATAGCAGGAGTCATTGAATGTACGGATCTTTGTTTGAGCATTGTTGTACCTAAGCATGAAGGTGTGTGTAGAAATAAAGATGAACTTTATGATCAAGCCTTGCAGCACCTTGGCTAGCTTAAATACTTTATTTATGCAATTAATGTTTCATGCAATTTCCTTTAATGCTTTTAAGTAATTAAGCTAAAGTAAGCTAATTAGATTCATTAGTAGTTAATTAATTAAGCACATAAGTACAACTACTTTGAGCATGTGTATAACTCTTGCTAACTTAGCAACGCTTAACATTTGGTAACCTAGTAGCATTATACGTGTTTACAATGTGCATGAAAAGTGGGATCAGATACTTATGAGGATAGTTAGTTATTCATCAATAATTAGATTAAGTTAAATTAATTATAAATTATATGTCAACTTATTTTTAATTGTAGAAAAATAAAATATAAAATAATAAAAATCATGTGCCTCAATTATACTTAACTATATAACTAAGCTTCACAAGTATAGTTGAGAAGACAACGATTGTCATGATTAAATTCCATGTCTTAGAAGTAGTGTACTTGAGAACTTAAGGTTTATGCAATTCATGTAGATCGTGCGTGCATGTTTGTGATTCATATGGTTGGGTGTATGGTACCTCACCACTCATCACTCAAGGATGAGTTTTTAGTTAGTCATGGGAGTATGATAAATCCAAATTCTTCTTGGCAAGGATATCAAGTATTTGATATCAAAGCCATGATATTGAATCCCCAATATCAGGGCACAAGATATGATGTCATGTATCCGATATCACAAACATGTGTAGACCTATAAATACAATAGTTAAGTGCACCATCCACATATAGTTTCATTTCACACTTAGTAAAATTTTGTTAGTCTATTTTCTTCATTTTAGCACTTATCAGTTAGAAGTGTATGTCTGCAATGTGATGTTTAGTAATTGAATGGAGTTTTTATTTGAGTGTAATGTACTTGGACACATTTCATGCATGGAAATAAAGATCAAGATTACATTGTATCATTGCAACATCACTTAGTTTTTATTATTTATAGTTAGAATAATTTTCTTGCTTTGACTTAGCTTAATGTTTACTATTTTCTCTAACTAATAATTTCTTTTCTATGCACATTATCATTACTATTGTTAAGTGAAATGAATACAACTAATTCTAAGCATTAAGTGTAATCGTTTGAAAACCTAGTAGTATTATCACTTGGTTCGCTCAATAGCGTAATACTTGGTAATCCTAGTAACAATTTCTTGAGTCCAAGACATGTCCAAAGAATTATAAATAAATTTCAATCACATAGGATAGATTAGATTTTTTTACCATTACTTAGATTTAGAACAACCCCACTTACTTTATGTTTACTAGGAGAAATTTGGCCTACTCAACATCAATTATCATATGCCTCACTGTCAGTTAAACCATATGCATTCATTTTACTAACTCACATGGGAAGACAATGATCGTGAACTCTAATCAATTACTAGTATAACTGCATTTCCTTATCCATGAAATTTAATTGGGCTATGGGTGAACATTCGTAACTTGTATGGTTGGGTGTTGGACTACTCCACTGCTCAACATAAATGAAATGCATGAAAATGAGAAGAAAGAATGGAACTAAGGATCTACCAAATGTTCCCAAGGGGCACATGAGGAGAAATGCTTTAAATAAAATACATTAAATTTTTTATTTAATTTATATCCTTGCAAATTAGCAATTTTATAAACATTAGGTCCAATAACTTCATGAGATGATGCAATTTTAGTTGCTTTCACTTCTAACCAATGTGTGCAATAATCAATGGCTATTAAGATAAACTTGTGTAGGGTAGTTGATAATGGATTAATCACTCCAATAAAATTTAAAGCCCATTGTACCAATGATCTAGTTTCTATTATAAGTTGTAAAGGGGCTAAAATCTTGGGATCTTTACCTTTAAACATTTGACATTATTTACAAGTTTTGACTACGTGCTAAGTGTCATTAATCATAGTAGGCTAATAGTAATTGACTCTAGTGATTTTATGCACTAACGATCGATATCCTATATGTCCTTCCTCATGAATTTGTTTCAAAGCATCATTAGCTTGTTCTTGGTTTAAATATTTAAGGTATATTCCTTGGAAATTCTTTGTAAACAACTCACCACTAATTAAAGTAAACTTAGAACCTTTAGATACTAAAAGCTTTCTTTTATATCTAGGCAAATCCAAAGGACAATGGTGGAAGGTTAAATAAAATTTAATATCACCATACCATGGATCATGTAATTGGTTAGGAGTGAAAGGGATATTATTTTCATCATTAACGGATAATATGTGAAGTGGTAATGATTCTTTATTTTCAAGGACATCACAACTTTCTAAGGTTGAGGCTTTGGCAAGACCATTTCCCTTAACTAACTTGGCTACTTTCCATTGGATATCAAATTTTTGTAGTTTCATAGCCCATTTACTATGTTTTTTACTAGGATCCTTTAACTTAGCTAATGCCATAGGGGATGAATTAGGAACTATAACATAAAATTTTCCATTTAACAAATAGTAGCAGAATTTCTTTAGGGATTTTATCATAGCATACAATTGTTTCTCTAATGATGAGAACTTTAATTCAATGTCTTTCAAAGGTGTGAACATAAAAGCTATGGGCATTTCACCTTGATCAACTACAACTTGGGTTAAGATAGTGATAATAGTAATGTTACTAGAAAAAGCATATAAAAGGAAATCATTCTCATATCATAGAGAAGTTAAAATTGGAGCATCTATAATGGATTCTTTAATGGCAAGGAAGGCATTCTTTCTTTCATCTATCCAATGTATATTGCTATCCTTATTAAGTATCTCATTTAATGATCTAACTATTTGGCATAAACAAGGATGAAACATTTTAAAAATTAATTTTCCCAAAGAAGGCCCTTAAATCAGTTTTAGATAAAAGGTATGGTACCTCTAAAATTGCATTTACTCACTCAGGATCAATCATAATTCCTTCTTTAGTCACTATATGACCAAAAAAATTGCCATTTTCAACATCAAATATGGATTCCTTTGCATTCAAAGTGATACCAAATCGCCTACGTCCTATGAAAATTTTTCTAAGGTCTTTAAGGTGTGTACCTCAATCTTTGAAAAAAAATAGTTAAATCATATAGATAAATAATAATGCAATTCCTTATTATCCCACCAAAAGTCTTGTCCATAGCTCTTTAAAAGGTAGAACCAACATTGATAAGACTAAAGGGCATCTTAGCAAATTGGAAAGCTCCCCACTTTGTTATAAAAGTAGTCTTATATTGGTTTTTCTTACTTACTAAGATTTAATTATATCCTGAATATCCATCTAGAAAGGAATACATTTGGGCACCATTCATGATAAAGCTCTTCCATGAGAGGAAGTAGATAATTATCCTTAATACAAGAAGTCTTAAGGTTATGAAAATCAATACATAACCTTAATTTACCAGTTCATTTTCTAACAAGCACTAAATTTGATATCCAACTTGAATGTCTAATAGGATAAATAATTTTAGATTCTAAAAGCTTATCAATTTTTTCTTTCATCAAGTGATGAGTGGTGAGGTACACCTACACTCAACCATACAAATACAAGCATTCCCACATGATCTGGTTGAACTCCGTAGATAGACTATTTGTGGTATCTAGATAATACTTGTTGATCACAATTCACTATCTTCCCAACTAGAGTAGTATTTACTTTGTCATGTATGGTTTAGTCTAGAGTGAGGTGTATGATGTGGTCCTAAACTAGTGCTACTCCTAGAGGCAATGGAAAATAACTTTAATTAAGCTAAAGTGAATGGGAGGAGAGAATCTAAGCTAGCCTAAGTGCGATGAGCATCCTTCCTTAATCATCCATACACATCATAGACCTCGTGTACTACTACTACTGGGATTCCCAAGTGCATGTCCTAGGTACGCTACTGGGATACCAAGTAGTCACGCTTAAATGCTCGTGATTAATTCGTACTCATTCCACATTTAATAATAGGGATAGGAAATGAAGGTAGAGAAATATTAATTAAGAAAGCAATAAATAACAATAATAGTAAGTAATTAAAGCTAAGTAAATGCTACAATGATGAAGTAATCTCGATATTTATTGCCAATCATATGTGTGTCCAAGTACGTCACACTCAAATAAAGGTTTTGTACAATTACAATCATCACACTGCGGGCATGCACTGGGGAAAGGGTTGAGAGGATTTGAAAAATGAAAAAAAGATCCTACTCTAACACTAACTGACTTATTTTCTTCTGTGCCCAAATGTGTAGTTATAGGCTTACACAGTCATCACAATATTATGTATCCAATATAGTTAGCTAGGCTGCGATATCGGGTACTTGATATCAGGGGTCCAATATTGGGACTCATCAAACCTGATATCTTGTACCTACTATTAGGGGTTTGATATCAGCACCTGGCAAACCATGATTCATCATACCTCCACAACTGAATAACAACTCATCCTCAAGTTAAAGAAAGTGAGGAACAAGTTCAATTGATTACAAAATGGATAGGTATGGGATTATTGACTAACTAGAAATTTATTCATGCTGTAGTGGAGAGTTAAACACAATAAAATTGGGGCACACCACAAAATTACAAAATTTATTGGAAATCATGTGTTTCCTGGTGGTGGTGGCTCCTTCATAAGTGCCTTTCCTTTGTCCTGTGCTCCAAGCTTTTGAGATTGATACCATTGAAGAAGCGCCTAATGTTTCTCCTCTTCTACCCAAGGATTATGAGCCATCCATGCTGATGTTCTAATGTTTGATGGATTCAAAACTTCTTATGGACACCACAACTACGAGAACACTTGGTTGGCCTTGACATGTCATGCCACAAATAGCCATCTATCCTCTTCATAGGCTTGGGCCCTAACCTCTCCACCTTTTTCTTGGCTAGATTGTGTAGTGACAGGAGTTCCCTAATGGATGCTGAATGATTGTGCCTTCTACTCTACATGTTCAGCATGAGGTCCTTAGCCTCTGCCTTCCCATGGGCATTTACTTGCATCTTAAGAAGGTCCTCCTTATTGTTCTCTTTTAGGGGCCATCTATAATCACACAAATATCAATTGTTAATAAAGTTATTGAAAGAATTTCAATTATTTTATACCTTACTCAATGCCTTTAATAAATGTTAAATTCTTTTCTTGGTGTGATTTTAGAGTTATGAATTTTTTTCAAAGAAGTTTCCCTAAAAGTTTAATGTTGAACCTGATTTGTTTAGGTGACATGTAAAAGGACATGTAATGGTTTTGAGGAATATTTGATAAAATGATAACAAAGGAAAGAATAGATTTGGCAATGAAGTACTCAAAGGGTATAAAATGATGTGGTGGTGTGCAAAGAGTGCAAATTACAAAAGTTATGCAAGTGGGTCCTCCCTAAAGCAGGTTCCTACCTATCATGCCCTTATGTAACTACACCTAAAAATGTTTGTAGGCACTAAAAGGGTTAAATGTAATCGACACCAGTTTCGCAAAACACACACATGTAGATACCACCATGATGATATAGGAAGTTAATGCTATACAAGACACGAGTCAAAAATTCATGAACAGTGAGATGAGGCAAATTGTAGAAGGGATTGCAGAGATCAGGATATGAGGTAACTGAATCAGGGCATAATGAATCTTGAGTGTAGGACATGATTAATGTGTCATTATCCCATCGCTCCAAAATCAAGACCAAGTCCATTTCTCTGATCAGTGACATCACATTGTTTCATCCATTGATGGACAACTAGAAGAGCACCATGACAGCAAGGCATATGACCACTTGGTGTTTTGTCCAAGGGAGGAATGAATTGGAATTTCTCTGTAGCACACATGTTTTTTTTTGTTTTTATCTAGTTTTTTTTCTCTTTTCTTTTTCTAGCCACTTTGGCACTTTGTTTTTCCCAACAGTGAACCGGAGAAGCCGCCAACCTTTAGGCATGGGTGCATGTCTTTCTAGTGGGACCCCCAAAACAACATTGAGTTTCTTTATTGAGTGCCTTCATTACTCTTACTTCCATTTTGCATTATATCTTCAAGGATCTTAGTACAACTAGGCTACATGATAGCACCTATAGATGTCACCAAAAAGAATTCACAAGTCCCCTTGATGTCACACCCTAGCCATTACTTCTTAGTCCATCATTCTTTGCTCTGAGCATAATGAGCACACAATTCTTTAATTTTTAATGATGTCAAGAATATCATTGTACCCAGAGTAGGACCTATTATTAATAGAATGGGTGAGTGGATGTTGTGGACTCGCTGTCCAAATAATTAGTTATTCAAGACTTGATAGCAGAGAACGACACCTCAACCAACAAGTCACATGAGTGCTTTATTCATAGATGAGATTACTCATAAAAAGATAAAACAATAAATGAAAATATAAAACAACAAATAAAAAGATAAAACAACAATTTGAAAAATGAAAAACTAGAAAATAAAAAATTGTAAAACTTGAAGAAAATGAAAAACATTTATTAATTCTATTTGTTAGAATGGGGGGTATCCCCCATATCTAGAATTTTGATCATGGTGAGAATTAATAAATGGAAGGTTTGGATCCATGCGTGTTGGAAATATTGGGACCCGATCATATTCAAACCACTAGGTGTCTTTTGATGTGGTGGTTGGAATGTACCCAAACTGGGGTTCACACACTTGATTAAAGTTGACATTGTGGGGCAAGTTATAAGATGTGGTTAATTGATAAGGAGTTGATCCACTATGGCACCCATGACTATAAGATGGTATGCAAGGATCAACATGTCTCTCTACGTGGCTATATTCATTCGGTCGCATGGTTTTTGGAGTTTTAATTGGTGACTCAGATAAGATAACACGAGGCGTTAGGTTCAGGAAGAAAGATGCACCACAGTGTTGAACTTGTGCTAAGTTGGAGGGTGCAGGGGTTTCAAAACTGAGGTGTCCCTTTCTACAGTCATGTCAAAAAGAAGGAATGTCTTCAATGTTGTGGAAGATTCCCACTACAATTGACAGTAGTGGCATAAGTAATGTTCATGGGTTGATGTTGTGGTGCAAACCCTTCAAGTACCATTGGTGGCAATATAGAAGGAGGTGAAGGATGAGAATATTGAAACTAAGGAGAAGTGTAAGAAAAACAAGGGGGTTCTTTTAGTGGAGAAGGTATGGATTGATAGTATTTAGAAGAATGATAATGATGTGGTAAGGTAGAAGATGTTGACCTAGGTGGGGAAATAGGATGTTGAACCTAATAAGCACTTGGGTTCAATTGATATGAAGGGTGTAACCAGTTTGAGGGTGGCCTTCCCCATGATTGGGATTGTTACCACTATGATGGAACACAGTATTTTTGTATGAACTTTGGATGTGACATTCCTCCCCAATGCTCATACAAATGTGACAAGATCGTACAGGAAAATGTTGCATTGGTACATATGATTAGCAATTGAGTTCTTATTTTCTTCAACCTTTTTTTTTTATTGTTTAGTGGTGGTTTGTCCTATTTCTTGGTTTTTGATAGTTCTACCTCTAATAATGTTGGCATATTCTCCACATTTTTCATGTATCCATTCCATCATCTTATGGATCTTTGCCTGAATTTCATCTAGGGATTGTAGTACTAGCAAAGATGGTTCCACCTCCTTAAGGTGAGTTGATTTCTCCTCTTCATGATCATGGACCTTTGTTAATTCAAGATTTTGGTCCTGTTGAGATTTTCCAACATACTCCCATTTAGCCATTTCTCCTACTTCTATTGCTACTTGCTTAATAACCTCTTGTACTTGGTGGATTTGTAGCTCATATAGTTGACCTAGGGCATACATCCCTAGGATCTCCCTTGTTTCATTATGGAGCCCATCTATGAAGTGGTACATTAGCCTTTCCTCGAAGAACCCATGGCTTGGGCATTTATTTAACAATGCATAATATCTTTCTAAAGCCATGTCCAAGGGTTCATGTTGCACTTTTTTCCACTCTTGGATTTGTTTCCTCAAGGTTGACACTCTTACATAAGTTTGATATCTTTCATTAAATAGTTCTACCATTGTTGACCAATGTCGAATGGATTTTGGTTTTAAATACCTATACCATACTTTTACTTGGCCAACAAGTGTCATAGGAAAGAGCTTAAGTTTTTTCCAACCATTATCAATAGTGTTCCATATACAGGCATCATGGAAGGCTTGTAAATGATGTTGTAGATCTAAATTATAGCCTCCTGAAATCTTGGGAAAGTTGTTTCAATTAAGCCTAGGTAGACACCTTTCCTTATTATGCCTACAAGATATTCAAATAGCCTCTTGTATATGCATTAGGCTCTTAATGGCCATCAGGGGTTCATCGTCACTAGGTAGGTTATGCGTTGGTGAGTTGGGACGATGTTGTCTTTGTTTATGTTCATAGGAGACTCCTACAAAAGATTGAGTACTCCAAACTTCATTTTCATCTCCATATAATTCGTTGGTTCTCCAATGAATTGCCTTACTGGTTGTTGTGTTATCATAGTTTTGTAAGATAGACATAGTTATAAATTTGTGTGTGACTTGTTGTAATTACTTTTTTCTAAGAGATATATCATTAGTACTTTGTTATAGCGATCATGTATAATGTAACTAATCTAAATAACTAGCACTGTCCTCGACAACGGCACCAATGATGAGTGGTGAGGTACCCCTACACTCAACCATATGAATACGAGCGTTCATGCACGATCCGATTAAACTCCACAAATGGACTAGTTGTGGTATCTAGATAGTTACTTGTTGATCACAATTCCCTATCTTCCCACCTAGAGTAGTATTTACTCTGTCACGTATGGTTTAGTCCAGAGTGAGGTGTATGATGTGGTCCTAAACTAGTGCTACTCCTAGAGGCAATGGAAAATAACTTTAATTAAGCTAAGGGGAATGGGAGGAGAGAATCTAAGCTAGCCTAAGTGCGATGAGCATCCATACACATCTTAGACCTCGTGTACTACTACTACTGGGATTCCCAAGCGCATGTCCTAGGTACGCTACTGGGATACCAACCAGTCACACTTAAATGCTCGTGATTAAGTCGTACTCATTCCATGTTTAATAATAGGGATAGGAAATTAAGGTAGAGAAATATTAATTAAGAAAGCAATAAATAACAATAATAGTAAGCAATTAAAGCTAAGTGATTATGCAATGATGAAGTAATCTTGACCTTTCTTGCTGGTCATGTGCATGTCCAAGTATGTCACACTTGAATAAAGGTTCTGTACAATTACAATCATCACACTACAGGCATGGATTGGGGAAAGGGTTGAGAGGAATTGAAAACTGACAAAAAGATCCTACTCTAACACTAACTTTCTCCTTTTCTTGTGTGCCCAAATGTGTATTTATAGGCTTACATAGGGATCATGATATCATGTATCTGATATCGTTAGCCAGGCTACGATATCAGGTACATGATATCAGGGGTTCAATATCGAGACTCATCAGACCTGATATCTTGTACTCGATATCAAGGGTTCGATAATAGGGGTTTGATATCAACACCTAGCAAACCATGATTCATCATTAAGGTTTTAATCTTGGGATTTACAGGTTTGAGTTTTTGTCTAAATGGTTTGGTTTTGGGCTTAAGAGGTATAGTATGTGTTATCACTAGAGGATTGAAATTTTTAAGATCTTCATATGTCCAAGATAAGACATCAACAAACTCATGTAATAATTCAACCAAGATTTGTTTTTCATCAACATGTAAGTAAGCTCCTATTTTAATAGGGTAGTGTTGTCCCTTTATTTTTTGAATTTGAATTGTTTCTATTTTAGCTAGCATTTTCCAAGTAGTATTTCTAGAAGTTTCTTGGTTTTAGTATGTAAGTCATCAAATAAAGTCTCTCTAGTTACTATTTTAGGAGAAATATTATTTAAAAATATAACATCCTTTGATATAACTTCCTCATTAATTTGAGAAAGTTCAACACATTGATTACTAAATTCACCCTTAGAAAATAAAAATTCACAAATATTATTATCATCATCAAATACTTGAAAAAAAAATACATTATCTAAAATAGAATATGACTTAACTTTTTCAATAATAATTTCAAAATCCCAAGCATTGTATGTAAAAGGAACACCTAAAGTAGTGGCCATTTGAGCAAGTGCATCAAGAATGTAATTTTCCTCTCTAGGGATATGTTCAATGGTTATGTGTTCAAATTCCTTAAAAAGCTCATGGATGTATGCTTTATAAGCCTTCATGGTAGCATATTTATCATCAAAAACTCCATTAACTTGATTTACTATTAGCCGAGAGTCACTAAAAATCTTAAGTTTGGATAAGTCATAGTATTGAGCTAGCTTGAACCCATGTATAAGTGCTTCATATTCAACCATGTTATTAGTCATAGGTTGTGTGAAATTAATGGCTTTAAGGATAGGAGCTTCACCAGGAGGTATGAGCATTATTCCGACTCCACATCCTTTCTTAAAAGAGGCACCATTTACCCTGAATATCCAAGTGTTTAAATTAATAAAATTTGAAAAATCAACCCTTTGATCAATGTAACAATTTTCATCATCAAAACTTGGTTGATATTCTAATGTTTTATTAGTTTTAATATCATTTATATCATTATCCTTTCCCAATGATGGTGGATCACTAAAAAGAAATGTTCTTCCATCTTGTTGATAATATGGCAAAGTACCTTCATAAATTTCTTCAAATTTTCTAAAAGCTTGGTAATATTTGATGGAATATATCTAAGTAAAAGGATTTATTTCTAAAAATTTCACTCACACCATCATTCAAAATATATTCTCCAAGTCCAAGTTCAATAACTCCAACAAAAAGATTAGTATTTTGATTTTCCAAAGATTGGTTTTGATGATTGTAAGTTGTTACCAATTGTTTGTAAAAAGGTTCTCTTAGTATAATAACATATTTATATTTTCCTTTAACAGGAATTAATAATTCCAAAAAACCTTATCTAAAGAAGCCCCTAAAGTAGGCTCCGAAAGTCCTTGACAAAAGCATACCATAAGTGGGTGACATGTCAACTACTAAAATATCTATATAACATGTGAAAGTAGGATATTTTTTAAGTTACACATTCACTTCTTTTAACAAACCTATGATGGGTACATTAGGCCCATCAATTTGTATCACACTTCTTGCTTGTGAGAGCATTTGTTCTCCTAACATTTTACACACTTCTAATGGCATGACACTAACAGTTGCACCAAAATCTATCAAGCAATTATGAACATTCTTACCGAAAATGATTAAGGTTGTTAAAAATGATGGTTGATATTTCTTATTCAACATAGAATTGCTTAATTTTTGTATTGATAAAGCACTAGGACTTTCCACAAAATGAACTTTTTTTTGGTTATTGGAGATTTTTGTTTATTGGTTTTAGGTGTATGAACTATCTTTTGGATTGCATCTTTCATTTCATTAAAATGTAAAAGATCATACATCAAAATGTTGGCTTTGACTCCTTTTAAATCCTCAACTAGATCATAAGCTTTACATTCATCTTTGACTTCATGTTGAGGTGGAGTTCTTCTAAGCAAAGAAGATGAATTTGATTGTTGTGGGATATTTACATGCAAAGGTTCCACTTGATTATTTGTGTTATTTTTATTAGGGACTCTTTTGTTAAAAGGAGTATGAGAGTTGTTTCTAATTTGTTGTTGAGTAGAGTTCATAATGACACAGAGTCTAAGATAGCAAGTGTTATGTGCGTTGGGATCACTTACCATGACTTGTTCAAATGAGTTAACTTCTTCATTCTCTATTTCATGAGGTATATTGAGGACCATAATTAGGGTTTTTCCATTATGTTGATTTTGAGCATTGTCACCATACAATGCTAAAAATTAAGGACAAGTTTTCTAAGAATGTTGCCTAGTGTTATTAAGGCAAAAATAATCATCATTGATTAATGTTCTTGGCTTTTTAGATTATATAGGAACTTTATTATTATTTTGATTTAGTTCAACTACTTCATTGGAAAGTTTTTGAAGTGAAGTTAATATTTGGGTCATTTGATTTTTTGTTTGAGTAGTAGATCCATTAAGATTAGATATTCCATTTGGGTTTATGATGGACTGGATTAAGGCTTTTGATTGATCATAATTCAAACCAATATTTAATGGTAAAAATGAAGAAGAGGTTGGACTTTAAAAATAATTATTTGTAGCTTGAGTCATTTTGGAGAGGAGTAGGGGCATGAAACATAGTGTTATTCATTGCAAGAGCTTCGGACAGTAAGGGGCTAGATTGCATAGGATTGCTAATACTCATCATCCCAAATTGAGTTTGAATGCTATTCATTAAAGTAATTTTCTCTAGTTCAACAGTTTTAGCCATTGCTCCTTGTAATTCTATTATGTTGCAATCAAATTTGATGGCATAGGCAAAGAATGGATTAATGGTGAAGAGGTTAAAATTGAGGATACCATGAGGTTATGGACACATCTCATTTGGCAAATAAGCTAGTTGATGGAGAAATCTTAAATTATAGTCATGAATGTTTTCCCTAGGTTGTTTTCTCATATTTGTAAAATTACTTAAGGCTAAGGCATGACTAGTGAACTTATCAAATTAGAGCAAAAACTTATTTTTAAAGTCTAAGCATGAATTAATAGATGCATTATCGAGCATTAAAAACCATTGTGTGGCTTTACTTCTAAAAGTAGTCACCAAGACTCTACAAGCTATGTCATTTTTAGTAATTTTGTAGATGCCTAGCAAATTTTCAAAGCATGCTACATGTTGTCATGCATCACTATTTAAAGATGTGGGGTCAAAGAACAAATTAACATTTTGAAGTGGTTTTGGAATATTTTGAGAGTTTATAAAGTTGAAGGGATTGCTTATCAGGGGAGGTTTGGGGTGGATTAGCTACCATCCTAGTTCGAATTCATTTTGGGAAAGAATTTGGAAACCATGAAGCTTGTTGCCTTCTTGAAGTAAAATGACAAGTAGCTTGTCGATTAGGGGTAGGAGTAAGAGATCTTTTTTGAGATGCTTTATGGGAAGATTTGCTCATAAAATGAAAAATAATAGAAAATATAAAATACTAATAAACTGTAAAAATTAAAGAAAATAGAACAATGTTTAAATATTTTTATTTTATTTTCAAAAGAAAAACTAAAATTGTTATATATAAAATTTAAAAGAAAAACAATAAATGTAAAAAATTGCGATATATAAAACTTTAAAAGAACATTAATTTCAAAACTTCATAAAATTAAATTTAAAATAACATAATGCAATTAATGAGAAAATCACCTTACCAAAGTTAGAACTTAGCTAAGGACCACCAAAATATAACCTAGTAAACAGAATTGAAGGTTTAGGATCCTAGAAATAAAACTGTCATAGAGTAATAAAACTAAAAATAGGCTACCGTTAATTGGAACTAGTATTAGAAATGGGCCAATAAAGGTTTGGGTAACTGAAACTAGAAAACATAAGTTTTTAGGAACTGGAAAATAGAAGTTTTTAGGAACTAGAAAATAAATTATTGTCAACAAGACAAGAAATCAAAAAAACAAATGAAGGTTTAGATAACCTACAAAGGAAACTAAAATAGAAAAATAAAAGATTTTTGAAACCAAAAAATAGAAACCTAGGATAGATGACTATTAACAAGCATAGAAAAAATGCGGGATCAAAAATAGAAAAGGTAACTGGTAAATCGAGGTTTTAGGAAACAAAGGAACATAGGTTTCTAAATTGAAAATGGAAACTTAGAAATAGAAATGGAAATTACAAATAGGTGAATAAGAATAGAAACATGAAAATCAAATTTTTAGGAAATGTAAACAGAAAAAAAATAAGAATAGGAAAAAAATAGAAAAATTGATATTTCAGAAAACAAAAACAAAAAAATGGGGGCTAAAAAATGACCCTCCTTCTAGCACCAAAAAGGTGTTGATGCATAAATTTTGATCACATAGAAACACCCACAAAACTCATTTTAAGAAACAACTACTAGGGCACCTCTCATATGGGTATAGAAACCCATGAATAGTCTTGGCTAGTAAGGCAATGTGGTGTTTTAACAAATGTAAAATGTGATGTTTAAACAGATAAAATAATGCCAATAATTTGACAAAAAAACTTAACCAAATTAACTGTCTAGATCTTAAACTTAACAAGGGAAAGTAAAATAGCATCTCATTTAGCAAACTAAAAATGAAAGTTTCAGAATAATACAAGCTAAGGTCTCTATTGAAACACTTATTTAGAAATAAATGTACAATAGAGATAATAGTTCTCAATTATAAGAATATCAAAGAAATGGTATTTCCACAAAAAATGTAGCTCAATCTAGAGTGCTAGTTTGATCGACTAAAGGATAGCTTCTGGTGCTTGCTTCTATGCCCGTGCTTCTAGGAAGCACACCTTCTCCAACAAGTCTACACCTTTGGTTCTTGAATCCACTCATATGTCCTCTCCAAATACCTTTTGGAATTTTGAGGGGAAACTGCTAGGAATTTTTCCCACTGTGGCTACCCAAAACAAAAATACCCCCTCTTTGCATCTAATTGAGGGAATTTTATCTGGACAAGTCTGTCGCCTCAACTTCTCACTTTTCAGCTTCCAATGGAACCTGCGCATAAACTAGAAAAGTGACAGCCAAATTGCAAAGAATATTAAACATTATTCTTGCTATTATTATTTTATTTACAAGGTAAAAAACCCACAAAGTTGTTGGCTAACTCCAAAAACAACAAAACAAAGAGAGAAAGGCCAAAGGCTACACAATGGTAGCCCAACACAGCAACAATCTATCACCGCCATGCACATGATGTGCCAGCTACTTGCCATCACACACACATGCCACCAGGGCAGCAAAGATGAGCTGAAAATCTAGCAAGCATGTGTGTGCAACCATGAGAGCAGTGAGAAAATCCTACATCTGACCCCCACTCAGCAGTTGAATGCAAGGCAAGCATGTCCACAACAGCTCTAAGAATAGGCACCATGAAAAAGCAATTACATTCATGGTTTTGGGAAATTTCTAATTCTAAAGTCACAAAACGATCAAGCAGAAATTAACATCATTGCTAGGGAGACGTTGATAATGGCTAACATAATAGAGCACTAGCATCATTCATGGAACATACACGTTTCTATAAATTGGCACTATAAAGGATAAAATTTGTGAGCATCCAAAGTCTAACTCAAATTTTGCATTTACTACTTCCTTGCTTCAAAATTGTGGCAAGCAAGATGTTTAAGAGTCAACTGCAAGAGTTGGCACAGAAATGTTGCTACAACCTACCTTCGTATTACTGCATTCATGATGGGTCAAACCATTTCCCCAAGTTCAAAGTAATGGTATCTTTTGAAACTTTTGCCAGTTCAACACATATTATGGCAAGTGCAGAAGGTAATGATTGACCCTGCACTACACACACTTGCATTGAGAAATCCATCAGACATGATCTTGGATGGGGGCAGGATGTGCAAAAATTTGCTGCAAACAATGGCAATGAAGGTCATGATACCATGTTCAACTTACACAACGACACAAATGGGCCTGGACACCTACGAGTGCTTTTTAGCAAGGTGAAGGTGGTTGGGGAGATGTTTGTAGGGAAATCTACTATTGATGCATAAGTTTTGGATGCACCAACACTGAAAAAAAAACTATTTTGAGGAGACTATTTTCTAGGGCATCACTCGTATGGGTATGAAAACTCAAGAATAGTCTTAGCTGGAGAGGGCTATGTGACGTTTCAAAAAGTAAATTAAATTGAAAATTTAGAAGAATTTAAATTGAATATTATCTTGAAAATATAATAATCAATAAATTTTAAACTTTTCCTTGGTCTTTTTCTGCTACCACTAGTTTGTGTTGTTTCATTGTTGTGGATGCTCCCACTATCGACATTGCTCATAGCCACCAACAGAGAGAGAGAGAGAGAGAGAGCATTGCCCATTGTCTAGAGCGATGCTCATTGCTATCACTGCTAATGTACTAACTACCATGTGAGCTTCTAAGAGAGAGAGGGAATGATCCCACACCATTCGGATGCACAATAGTGCACCACTAGCCATTGTCACATGCCTCTAACACATGGGCATTGTCTACATTGCTGCTATTAGAAAAAGGGAGGCTTCTCGATGACAGAGATAAGAGAGAACGACCCTATTGCAACAATGCACTATCATGTACACTGCTATCTGTTGCCTACCATGGGTAGCCCAAGGAAGCTACCTACTGATCAGACTAGGAAGGAGGAGATAGATTACGCATCGTTGCCTGGAACTATTGACACGAAGGCACAGAACCCTAGGTTTTTGCATGTGATCTAGCTAGAGAGGGGATGCTTATTGAAGCTACGTGCCATCATTTGCAACATTGTTCACTGTCACACACCCTGCCATTGATGATAGAAAACGTTAGGAGGCCATCTAAACATTGCATGCCCAACTATAGCTGCCTACTAGTCACAGTGATCACCATTGATAGCCACCATGTGTCACTGCTGTCATAGACATTACTGATGCTACACATTGCTACTGCATGCCCGACTACCATTTCCTATTGAGCATCCATCACCTACTACTACACATTGTCTATGTCACCTATGTGCCACTTGCGTGCCTCACCATGCATGCACCTACCAGAGCTTGTTTAGAGAGGTTGACTCCTACCACTGGTGTTGACCTCACACTTCGATGCTCACACCTGTTGTCCCAAAGAATGGGGAGGCTGATCATGATCTGCCTACCACCTCCCAATGCCCACCGAAGTCCCCACTGGTTCTTAGAGTCTCCTTTGGTGCTAAGAGTCCCCTACTTCCTCTTCCTCTCTCATCGTGCTTGCCTATAGTTTATAACTACTACTACCACATCCTCCTCCACCATCACAACCATATGTAACTCCCGCCACCACCACTCACCCAACATAACATCCCTAACAACCACCCATAACTCCCCACATCCACCATGTATCTTCCACCAATCATAACATCCAACACCAATAGTTGCCACCAATGTAACTCCTATCACTATGCCATATTCATCTCCCCTATGCATTAGTTACATCTACCACTACCTTTCACACAACTCATCCCCATGTCCGCCACCTCACCACATCAGTTTGCACCTGCATAACTCTCATTTTAAATCATATTTTATGCTAGGTAAAGATAGTAAAATTGTACCTCTTCATCCTTCTTAATGAGGAAATCATTCGTAATAGCTTTTTCAGCTATGAAAATGGGACTAGACAAGGTGTGCAGAATCTCTCATTGTAGATATTACTTGTTGCATTATCTGTTAAATTATGACCAAACAATATTAATGACTTTATGATTAACTTAGCAAACCATTTAAATGCTAGATGGATATTCAAAATTTGCATTGTATAATAATTCTATAAGGTTTGAAAATTCCCCTTGTTCAAGGTACACTAAACTTAGCAACATGTGCCTCTTCAATTTTTAGATAGCCAGGGTTAAAATCAGTTATATACTAGGAGTATGAGGGATTCTTTCATGTGAGTTTTCCTATTTCAAGTTTAAATACTATTTTATAGTTTTGTGATTTCATAATACAGTATTGAATTTTGATGCTCATATATGGTAGACATACTGAGGATGTATAATATGGTAGAGTAGGGTAGACATACTGAGGATGTATAATTCTACAAGCCTTTACTAAAGACTGATAGCTATTTTGTGACATCTTATAACTAGTTTTTGTTAGGTATTTCTTGTTACAAAGGAGGATTTGACAACATCAAAGCTTTAACCTATTGCAATTCTATGCAAAGGTCCCCAATTTCACTATTTATCATTCTAGGAAATCACCTAAATGCCACCTTTCATGTTTCCAAAGTAAGCTCAAATCATGGAAGTACTTAATCATCTTCATGGGACAAGGAACACTTCCCACACCCAATGTAAAGTGTAAACAAGAATTATAAATTTACATTAATGATTTTCATATACCATCTTCTTGTTAGTGAACATGGATTATCTGTGTTGCACTATTTTTGAAATGAAATAGATACTAAAATTTTGAGGATTGAATAATGTCATATTATCATGTATCTATTGAAAAATAAATGCCTATTGGTAAAGATAGTAGACTTATAGGACTTTTTAATTTTCATGGTGTTCGAACTTATTTAAGCATGGCCTCATGCCTAGCATGGGCGATGTTGGCATCAGCAGCAACCAAGACAAAGAAATAAGTGGAAAAGAATGTCATCTTGATGACCTAGTTGGCCTTAAAAAATATAGGAAGCTTGGAAACTGCATCAACATGAGGTGCTACAGATACACAAGTTCTAGCCACTATGAAGACAAAGGAAAGTTATGATGAGTGAAGCTGAAACTTGAGTAGATTTTCAAAATATTATCATAATACCTTGCCAAAAATATCTCTCCCAAGATTGCTGAAAGACACTCTACTTTTCATCCGACTTAGAATCACAAATGTTAGTTTATATGATGGCATCATCCCATTTTATATTATGTTGACATCAATCTATATGGTGGTTTTAATACTTTTTTAATCTTATTCTTTTTGGTAATAAACATTTATGGATCATAACTGAAGATTCATGTTTTGTAGATATCCAATATCAAGGCTACAATGTTAGATATTTGATATTAGGGCACAACCTCTAATGTTGGGGATCCAATATCACGCCTTCCATGCTAGCCTATAAATAGAAAGAAGATATATTTCAAGTTTTGTTAATTTCTAGTGCATGCCCACAGTGTAATGTTAAGTGATTGTACGACATCCTTATTCAAGTGTGACCTACTTAGACACATTCCATGTTCAGTAATAAAGATTGAGATTACTTCCATCATTGTAGCATCCACTTAGCCTTATTATTGTTTTTAATTACTTAAATACTTACTATTTTATTTAGTTAATGTTTATCATTTATTGCTCTTTATTATTCTTGTCATTACATGAAATGAATATGACTAATCAAAAGCACTTAAGTGTAATTACTTGGTAATCCAATAGTGTTACCATTTGGTATGCCCAGTAATGGTGCACTTGGTAATCTCAGTGATAGTTGCACAAAGTCCAAGGAATGTATGGATGGTTAGGAATAGATACTCATCGCATGTAGGCTAGTTTAGACTTTACTTTTCATTGTTAATTAGTTTATAAATTGATTTCTTCATTATCTTTAGGAGTAGCATAAGGCCAAACAGCATCAGTTATCATATGCCTCACTTTAGACTAAATCATACATGACAAGCTACCACTAGTCCAAGTGGGAAGATAGCGAACTACGATCAAGACATAATAATTTAGATACCACAACTAGTCCCATCCATGAAATTTAATCAGATTGTGTGTGAACGCTTGTGATTTTTATGGTTGGGCGTAAGGGTTACCTTATCACTCATCATTAGCGCCATTGTCAGGGATGATGCTAGTTATCTAGATTAGTTATATTATACATTATCATTGTAAACACATTAATTAATTATCTTTTGGGAAATATTAAATCACACACATCATAAACCAATAACAATGTCTCTTTCACAAGGAAGTGATAATGCATTGTATGAAGAGAACATTCATTAGAGAACTAATGAGATATATACTGAAGAAAATTGGAGTGACCAACCTTATGTGGGGTTTCATATGTTCATGACCATCCTAACTACACTCAAGGACTACATTCACCTAATGTAGATAATCCTAGAGGAGATGAAGTAAGTCCTAGACCAAGGAAGGACTCAAGGCCTAGGATCTCCTCAAAATCTAGAAAAGATAAATCAAAGGACCATGGTGAACACTATAGAAGCTATGATGACTCTCCCAATTCCTCATCTTTCTCTTCCTCTTCAACATCTAATTTTGATGGAGATGAATGTAGGCATAAAGATAAAGCTCCACTATGGGGTCAAAATAAGGATAGAGATCAAAACCAAGGAAAAAATTGAAGACATCAAAATGAACATAGAAAAAATCATCATAACCAAACAAATAGAAACAGAAATTTTCACCATGACATGTCTGATGACGATGAACCCTTGTTGGCCACTAAGAGCATGGTGCTATTTATAGAGGCCATTAAAATACCTAACAAGCATTGCAAGGAAAGTTGCATCAAAAGGTTTGATATGAATAATATCCCTAAATTTGTGGAAGGCTCTAATTATACCACAACATCATTTTCAAGCCTTTAATGATGCCTGTATCTTAATGAACATCAATAGTGGATGGAAAAAGCTCAATCTCTTCCCTAAGACACTAATAGATAAAGCCAAAGTGTAGTATAGATCGTTGAAACCAAATTCAATCCATCGATGGTCCACAATGTTGGAACTTTTCAATGAGAAATACCAAACCTATGCAAGAGTGTTCAACCTAAGGAAACAAATCCAAGAATGGAAGCAAGAACAACATGAACCCCTGGATATGGTCTAGATAGATACTATTCTGTACTAAATAGATGCCCATGCCATGATTTCTCTCAAGAGAAGCAACTTTTCCACATCATAGATGGGCTTCATAGTTAAATAACAGAGACCCTTGGGATGTATGCTCAAGGTCAATTATATGAACTAGGAACCCATCAGATCTAAAAGCTAATCAAGCATGTGGCAAAAGAAGAAGGAGAGCTATGTAAATGGGAGAATGTTGAGAAATATCACTGGGACCCAACTCTTGGAAAAAAAAAGATCCACATCTATGATCAGGGAAAAGAGGAAGCTCTTGATAAGGTGATTTCACAACAACCCTTGTCAATACAAAAATTCTATTGATGAACTTGAAGCAAGGTTTGATAAGATGTCATAATGGAAAAACAAGAAAGTTACAAATTTTGTAGAAACCATAGAGGAGAGAGTAATGCAAAATGAACCAAGTGATCACAACAAAAGGAGGAAAACTGACCAAGAAATAGCTAGGAATACTTATTGGCAAAAAGGAAAAATAGCTATAGAAGACAAGGGTATAGACTCAACTAGAAAAGAAGATGATAGATGTAACATTTGCATATATGATTATTCAAAGGGCTATTGCCTAGTCATGTTACATCTACATGAGTATTAGGCTTTAGCATTGAATCCCAAGTTTGTACAAAAGTAAATGGCTAGGAAATTACCTTTCTCATAAGGTAATTATAGATAATCCTACAACCAAGTGTACTATCCTAGTGGGACTTATTACCAACCTCAATACTATCATCTAACGTAGTGGCAAAACTCACAGTCATGGGGGAGGCCATCATCACCAAACTAGAACTACCCTTATTTCTAGCTAAACCCATATGGATACTATGTTCAACAACCTATTTCCCCAACTAATTCTACTTCCTCTACTTCAAATTGTGACTACCACTCTCCCAAATATCATCAAATTGTGACTTCTTTTGAAGGGTCACCACCTAACACCTCTTATCCTTTATCATATCCTTAATATTCTTATACTTCACCCCATCATATGTCATAGCCAATAACACAAGAAGGTTCAACACCACGACATCAATGAGAAAATGCCACTTGTGTTGTAAACATACATAGACATGACAATGCTAGTAGGTCCCCACCACAATCTCAAAAACACCCTTTCTTTAGAACACTTCCCATGCATAAGTGCAACACTTATGGACCTACTAACTCATCCAAACCAGCACAATACCAATCAAGTGCAATACCCTTCCTTTCACAACCAATGTCCTCTAATCCTATGCAAAGGCCAACATCCATTGTTACTCCAACACCTAATAAAAAAAATGAATCTAGCACTATGGAGAGACAAAAAAATCCATGCATAACCAATCATGATGAAGGATGTAGTTGTGGGACAGACATCCACAAAGTTCACAAAAATCATGCTCTGACCCACCATATGTTTAAAAACCAAGTGTGTGAGGAACAACTTGTCTATGCAGCCACCACTAAATCAAAAGACACCCAGTGGCTTAAAAATGAAAGTATAACACTATTTCACAAATGCATGAAGTTTATTTGATGAGTTATGTTTTGCATGGCTCTGATATCGGATGTATCCAATATCAGAGTTGCGATGTTGGGTATCCAATATTGGGGCACAATCTTTGATGTTGGGCATCCGATATCACCTCTTTCGTGTGTGCCTATAAATTACCACACTTGGGTGCATGGTTGGGACATAGAAAAAATAGAGAAGATAGAGTTAGATTCATAGTTTTTTGATTTCAAGCTTTGTTAGTTTCTAGTGCATGCCCATACTATGATGTTAAGTGATTGTAGAACATCCTTATTTGAGTGTGACATACTTGGACATGTTGCATGTTTGGCAATAAAGATCAAGTTTACTTTTATCATTGTAGAATCCTCTTAGCTTTATTATTGCTTTTAATTATTTAATTATTTATTATTTTCCTTAGTTAATGTTTCCATTTATTGCTCTTTATTATTCCTATCATTGAGTGGAATGAGTACAACTAATTGTAAGCACTTAAGTGTAATTACTTGGTAACCCAATAGTGTATTGTTTAGTAAGCCTAGTGACATACACTTGGTAATCCGAGCAATAGTCACGTGAAGTCCAAGGCATGTGCAGATGGTTAGGAATAGATACTCATCGCATGTAGGCTAGTTTAGACTTTACTTTTTATTATTAATTGTCTTAACTAATTAATCTATTTATTATTATTAGGAGTAGCTTAGGGCCAAACAAAATCAAAAATCATATGCCTCACTCTAGACTAAATCATATGTGACAAAGCTACCACTAGTCTAAGTGGGAAGATAATGAACTACAATCAAGACATAACAATCTAGATGCCACAACTAGTCTCATCCATGGAATTTTACTAGATCATGCATGAACGCTTGTGATTTATATGGTTGGGCATAGGGGTACCTTGTCGCTCATCATTAGCACCATTGTTAAGGATGGTGCTAGCTATCTAAACTAGTTATATCATACACAATCGTTGTCAATGCATTAATGATATATCTTTTAGAAAATATTAAATCGAACACATCATTCACTAAAAATAATGTCTCTTTCACAAGGAAGCGATAATACATTGTATAGCAAAAACATTCATTGGAGAACTAACGAGATATATGTTGAAGAAAATTGGAGTGACCAACTTCATGCAAGGGTTTCATATGTTCATGACCACCCTAACAACACTCAAATACTACATTCACCTAAGGTAAACAATCCTAGAGGAGATGAAGTAACTCCTGGACTAGGGAAGGCCTCAAGGATTAAGACCTCCTTGAAACCTAAAAATGATAAATCAAGGAACCCTAGGGAATACCATAGAAGCCATGGAAACCCCATAGTTTCTAAACTTCCTTCTCCTCTTCAACATCTAGTTCTGATGAAGATGAATTTAGCTATAGAGACAAAGCTCCATTATGGGGTTAAAATAAAAATAGAAATTGAAACCACAAGAAAAATTGAAGACATCAAAATGAACATAAACAAAATCATCATAATCAAATGAATAGAAAGAAAAATTTTCATCATAACGTGTCTGATGACAATGAACCCTTGTTGGCCACTAAGAGTCTAATGTAGATCATAGAGGTAGTTAAGATACCCCATAGGCATTGCAAGGAAAGTTGCCTACCTATGCTTGATATGAATAACATTCCTAAATTTTTGGAAGGCTAAGATCCACAACATCATTTACAAGCCTTCCATGATGCCTGTGCCTTATAAAACATTGAAAGTTTGTTGCAAAAGCTTAAACTCTTTCCTATGACACTAATCAATAGAGCTGGAGTGTAGTATAGATCATTGAAACCAAATTCAATTTGATAGTGGTCCACAATGGTGGAACTCTTCAACAAGAAATACCAAACCTATGCAAGGGTGTCCAACCTAAGGAGATAGATCTAAGGAGGAGACAAGAACAATGTAAACCCTTGGACATGTCCCTAGATAGATATTATTCTATATTAAATAGATGCCTAGGCCATGGTTTCTCTAGGGAAGAGCAACTTTTCCACATCATAGATGGGCTTCATAATGAAATAAGAAGACCCTTGGGATGTATGCTTTAGATCAATTATACAAGCTACGAACCCATCAAATCTAAGAGATAATCAAGCAGGTGGAAAAAGAAGAAGGAGAGCTATGCAAATGGGAGAATGTTGAGAAATATCACTAGGACCCAACTCTTCGAATGAAAAAGGTCCACATCTATGGTAAGAAGAAAGAGGTTGCTCTTGATAAAGTGATTCTGCAACAAACCTCATTGATATAGAAGTCTATGGATGAACTTGACGCAAAGTTTGATAGGATGTTGAAGTGGATAAATGAAAAAGTTACAACTTTTTTAGAAACTATAGAGGAGAAGGTAATACAAAATGAACCAGGTAGTCACAATAAACAAAGGAAGAAGAACCAAGAAACAACTATGAACACTTATCAGCAAATAAGGAAAACAGCTGAAGAAAGCAAGGCTATAGACTCATCCACAAATGAAGATGACATATGTGACATCTGCATATATGACCAACTAAAGGACCATTTCCCAGTCATGTTGCATCTACATGGGTATTAGAATTTTGCATTAAATCCCGAATTTGTACAGAAGCACATGCCTAGGAAATTACCTTTTCCACAAGGTAATTATAGACTATCCTACAACCAATTGTACTATCCTAGCAGGGCTTATTACTAGCCTCAATACTATCATTAATCATAGTGGTAGAACCCATAGTCATGGAGGCCATCTCCAAACTAACCCTACCCTTACTGCCAACTAAACTCGTACGAATATTATGTTCAAAAATCTATTTCTCCAACTAGTTCTATGTCCTCTACTTCAAATCGCTAATATCACTCTCCCAAGTATCATCAATCAGTGACATTTGCTAAAGGATCACCACCTTGCACCTCTTACCTCCCATTCTCATACTCCACCCCATCATATGTCATTTCTAGCAACATAGGAAGGTCCAACACCACAACATCCACAAAAAAAATTCCAATTATACTATGAATGTGCATAGACATGCTAATGCTAGTAGGTTTCCACCATAATCTTGAAAACATGCCTTCTTTAGGATGGCTCCCATGCATACAAGCAACACTCATGGACCTACCACATCATCCAAACCAGCATAATGCTAGTCAAGTGTAGTGCATTTCCTTTCACAACCAATGTCCTCTGAGCCTACATAAGGGCCACCATCCATTGTTACTCCAACACCTAATAGAAGTAATGAATCTAATAGTGTGGGGAGATAAATGAATCCATGCATACCTAATAGGGATCAAGGATGAAATTGTGGGTCATACATCTGCAACATTGATACAAATCATACTCTTACCCACTATATAATTGACAACCAAGTATGTGATCAACAACTCATCTATGCAACTGCCACTAAACCAAGAGACACCCAGTGGCTTGAAAATGAAAGGTTAACATTGGTTTAAAAATGCATGAAGCCTGCTTATCCACCTATTAATTCTCATCACAGTCAAATGCTTAGTCATGGGGGAAACACCCCATCCTAACATTCAAAATTAATAGGTGTTTTTCATCTTTTTGTTTTACAATTTTTTATCATTTTCTTATTTCTTGATATAATTTTTTCCTATCCTTTTCAACTTTTTCCACATTTTGTTTTCATTTCATTTGTCAATAATCTTGCTTGTGACTAAAACAATCATATAGCCCATTGAGGTGATATTTTCTCTATGTTGTCAAGTCATACGGGACTGATTATTTAGATAATGAGACCACATCATCCATCCACCCATTCCATTAATAAGAGGTTCTTGCTATGGTCATAATGATATTCTTTTCCATCATCAAACTAACAATAAATTCATAATCATTATGCCTCGACAAAAAGTGTAGAGCCAAGGAGGAATGCGAAGGATGTGACATCAAGGGAATTTGTGGATTCTCTTTTAACCACTTCTATGTGTTCTATCATGTTGCTTATGTTGTAATTATATCCTTGTAGATCTAACGAAAAATGGAAGTAAGAGTAAAATAAAAATGGGACTAAATAAATTTTTGAGGATCCCATTGGAAATACATCTTACCCATGCTTGAAGGTTTTTGGCTTCTTAGATTCCAAAAAAAAGTAAAATGTAAAAAGTGCCATGAATAAACTCCTTCCTTGGACAAACCGCCAAGTGATGCTACTCCTTGAAACTATGGTAGTATTATGGTTGTTAATCGAAGATATGAAATACTGCAATGTCATTAGAATGTGGTATGGACTTGGTTTGAATGTTGAAAAGATGGGCTAATGATTATTTAACCATTAATAACACATGAGTATCCATTATACCTATGGTGAGATACCTCACATCTCAATTCCTACAATCCTTTCTATAGTCCATATCATCTCACTGTCCATATAATCCTAACTTGTGGTTTTGAGTAACATAGAGATGTTTTCTCAAATTGGTGGTTTTAACATGTGTGTTTTATTTCATAGGTATGCATTTCATTTAACCCCTTTGGTGCCTACAAACATTTTCAATTGTTGTTATACAAGGGCATTACAAGCGAATGCCTACTTTGGGGAGCATCCACTTGTGTAACTATTGTGAGTTGTACTTATTCAACATACCCACATCATCTTAAACCTTCTAAGTGCATAAATGTTAAACTCGAACATTTCCTTATCATCTAACTGATCTGTTCATCTATACCCTAAATCTAACCCCTTTTCTCACATCTTCCAAAGCTTTTAATGTTGATGACTCTATCTTCTAACACTTTGGTGCCTCAACATGATTTTTCACTTACCCCAAAACTATGGATTTTACTTGAAACCCTTCCACCAATCATAGATCTTTATTCTCCATGTTGAGGACCCTCATTAAATGCATTTCCAAGCATCCCAATGTCGACTACCTGATATTAGGTCAACCTCAATGTTGGATACCTAATATCAGGTCCATAAAAACTATATACAGGACCCCCACAATGCCCCAAAATTCATTATCATCATTTGTAGCTAAGGAAGTTTTTGCATTTTTCTCTCTCAACTTAGAGATCTACACAACCAACTTTCACATGCAATATCTTGCTCCATACTTGATGACTAGCAAGGTACCCCCTACACTCAACCACACGAATACAAGCGTTACACGTGTGATCCAGTTGAACTCCGCAGACTAAGTGCCTACACGCCTCATGGAACACTTAAGGTTAATCATTCATTATCTTCCTAGACTTACTTGTATTTGTCATGGTTTTATGGTTAAGTAAGTCTGAGGTATATGATTTTTATATCTTTTCTGTTTTATCTCCTATGTTAATGAGGTGAAGGGTGAAGAGACTAATTAACTAACTTAACTAACTAACTAACCATTAATTAACCTAGCATCAGTATCCATTCCCACTTACCGTTCATACCCTAAACCAATGCAACCTTGGTTACCAAATTCTATTCATTACTGGGATCACCAACCATAACGCACGTGCTCGAAGTAGTCGTACTAAATGCACTTAACTATGGGAGAAGGGTTGAGAGAGATTTAATTAACTAACAAAGCATTTAAACAATGAACAATAAATAACAATAATTAAAATCCTATTTAGCCTATTCCATGCACTGCAAGCTTTATCTAAGTAGTTCATCTTTATTTCCATACACAAACTTGTGTTTAGGTACAATATTTTCTCGAATAAAGATCCGTTCACTTTGGATCTCCTACTGCGGGCTCATGGAAATTATTCTATCTCTGGATAGGTAAAACTGCTAGAGTTTCACTACAGTTTAGGCCTAAACTTAGAAACAAGGGAGAGCCGCCTCTTATTTATAGATTTAACGGCAAACTGTGATATAGCGTACACGATATCACAGGGGAAGACGCGATATCGCGAGGGATGCAATATCGTGACAGATGTAATATCGCGTACACGATATCGTGGCCCATGCAATATCGTGTCCCATCATACCCCCATGACTGAATAAAAACTCTTCCTCGAGTTCCTTACAAAATATTGGGATGGTATGGGATTATTGACTTAAATGGAACTAATGGTGAATGGGATGACATGTGAACAGATCATCATTACAAGACAAGACAAAACTAGTGTTTATGAAAAAAAGAGTGAACACCTTATACATTTCACATCAGGCCTTATTTGGAAGCTAAGAAAGAGAAGAGAGAAAAAAAGAAGTTTTGTTGCTGCCAACGCCAAGATCACGCCTTGTTGTCTATCCATAAGCATGTCATTGATCTTGCTCCTTGCATAGCTACTTTAGCACCGATCCATTCCAAGTGTTCCCTCCAGATCCAATCCATTGTTGCATGATTGCCATCTGCACACACAACATAGTCTTTTATTAGCAAGGGTAAATGAATCATAATGCAATTGATACCTTTCTTTGGTAAAAGGTCCATTGGTTGACTTGTGGTATGGCTGATACGGGTCTGGACATATAATTATGGTGACTACCAAAGGTGTAGGGGTTAAGAAAAAATGAAAAAATTTGGGTCAGGACCCCCATTACTAAGAGCGAATCTCTGGTAGCAATAGAATGGAGAAGGAAAAGGAATAAGAAAGATGGAGAAAAAGAGACAACTATAACATCAATGAAATGGATGTCAACATGGAAATGAGCAAAATAAAGTTGATTGCAAAAATGTTAAGGGAAAGAATTTAACTGATACACCAAATAGGAATGTCAGTGGGTCCTCCCAAAAGTAAGCTGATGCCCTTAATGCCCTGACAAACCACATTCAAAGAGTCCGTAGGCTCTAGGAATGTCATTTGAAGCAAGACTAAAAGTCTTAACCACAAGAATTTACCAAAAAGAAAAAAATGCGTCAACCAAAATATACACTAATGATACAACAGGCAATGAGGTGAACAATGGAGAGAAGGATGGAAAGAAGAGAATGGAATGGAATCCCAAGAACAAGATGGTGTACAGCCCCTTGTGTAGTTAATGATTAATGTGACTTAGTAGATCCCATTCCAAGTCCGGCCTTAAACAAACCACATCTAGTGACTTCACATTAATGCATTCGACCAATCCATCCCCTTGACGTAACAAGAATGCCTTCCCAAAGAGCCACCACAATGCCAACGAAACAAAGGAGGAGAGAATGGGAAGCGAGAAGGGACTTAGTTAGAGGGAACATTTTTATTTTAGTTCCATAACCAGTGCTTGTAGCCCAAATGATTATTTCATCTAAGGGGTGTGCTTTGAATTCTCACTATTTTTTTAATGTTTATGCATGAGAACCACACCATGCAAAGACTTCATTATTTTTATTTGCTCAGCTTCCCGATAATTGAGTAACATCAAAACATTAAGAAAACTCAAGAAGAACACATCCAAGCACCCAAGAGAATGTCCAACACAAGTTCATCAAGTTCCCTTGAAGTCACATCCTTTTCAATCCTTGAGTACTTCCTTAGTTTGAGAAATGCCTAGTCACCGATTCGTTATAGTTCTTATTATTGAAAAAGGGACTGTACAGTTCCAAGCCAAGAGATACCATAGAAATTTGTGGATGTATGAATGGTGTGAACTCATTGTCTGCCATATCAAAAGAACCATACCTTAGTATCAACATCATGACTTAAAGGTAAAAACCAAACATTAGCAATCAATATAAAAATAGTTCATACCATCATGAATAACACTTATTAAATGACAAACTTACAAGATGGGTAACACACACACACACACACACAATGAAAAATTATAACGATGTTGTAAAACAAAAACAAGAAAAGTTAAAGAAATTTGTATAACAAAAATATGCAAAACAAAAATGTGTAAGAAAAAAACATGTAAAAAAAACTTAATAGAACTAAGGGCCCCAAATGATTAGCATAGGTGGCCATCTCCCCCATGACTGAATGGAAAAGGAGAGATACAAAATAATGAACATCTATTTAAATTTCTTAGAAGTGTCCAACTTCTCCCGATTGATGTTTTCAGGTTAAGGGGTGGAAGTTGGAAACGTTCATATTCCAATGTATCTATGCTTTCATTGTGGTTGCAGGTTGTTCCCCCAGTTTGTTCCATGCATGTTGGTGGGCTACTTTCTTGATCAACTGTCAACCACTGGGTGTTCTCTTGTTGTGTGTTTGCTACGTACAGGCACCTTTGTATCTGATTTTCTTGTGCATACTAGTTGCATGTAGGAGACACTGAGCATTCCTCTATGTCATCACCCTCTGAGTCATTATATGTGATGCATGGAACTTTCTTCTTCTCGATCTTTCCATAAATGTTTACCTTAGATATTTCCAAGGAAAGATTACGGATTCCTAAGCATGCGTCTACTGTACTCATCCATGCCCTTCCCATTATAATTGGGAAGTCCCCTTCATTGTTGTTGACTTCTATCACTAGGAAATCAGCTGGGTATGACCAACCACACATAGTGGTAACGATGTCCTCCACCAATCCCAAGGGAATGGTGATGTACTGGTTAGCCAGCTCTAGTTGAATATTTTTCTTCTTGAGTGGAGGCAGGTTCCAGGCTTGATACATTTCTTGTGAGATTAAGTTGACTCCAAAACTTGAGTCAAGAAGAGCCTTATGTGGTTCATTCCCGGTGACTTGGAGGTAGATTAAGGAACTTCCATGGTCACAGTGTTTCCTAGGAAGGTGGCCCACCTTTCTCCAATCGGTAATGGTATGTGTTAACATAACCGTATACGTTAAGCCCTATTGTTGGTTTGAAGGGAGCTTCGAATCCTTGTATGTTGGAGGAGGATGCACAGACTCAACCAATTGTGGTTGTGAGAGCTTGTTTGGGCTTTTGGTTCTAAAGAAAGGTATTCTCTTCTTGCATTTGTCAGAACTAGTAGTGGGTTGAAGGTTTACAGCTCTCGTAGCATTACATTGTTGTGGTTGAGTGGGGAGTTCCCCTTGCATTATTGGAGCGAGTGGTAGTGGAACTACCGACGTAAGAGAGGCAGATGGATTCCGAGGATGGTATGCATATGGTGTGTCTCCCAGAGGAGAAGGAGTCCTAAAATACTCCCAAACTTGGTAGTGATGTTGTGGGGTTACGTGATCCATAGAGTCACTTGGAGAAATTGACTACTGCATGTAGTAGCCATACAGATCTGGTTGCCAGTAAGGGTATTGTTGTATAGGTGGTGGCATCCCCCATGACTGTGGGTGTTTCCACTGCTGGTGTTGCCCAATAGGTTGTGGCTGAGTTCCACTTGGATAATACATTAACGGTTGGTGGAACTACCTTGGGTTACCTTGGGGATAAGGTAACCTTCAGGGTGCCTGCCATCTATTAAGTCTTGGCTTGAGCGCATACACCCCGAACTCTTGCAGATGTGAGATTATTGGACAACATCCCTTACGATGGTCATAATGGCAGATCTCACATCCACCTTCATTGTCTGTGTCTGAATCCACAACGTCATCGGCGATAGTCATTCTTCCCTTACCCTTGTCATGTGCATGGCCTGAATCTCTTTGCTTTTTCTTGTCATGGTCACTACTTCATTCCTTCTTAGACTCCTCTACAATTTTCAAGACAAGTTCAAGTCTATTGTCTAAGGAGTCTTATATTTGATCTACCTTAGCCACCACTTCCGTTGTTAGCTTTTGAAGCGGTAAGATTTTTCTATTCACCAACTCTTCGGGTGGTGACTCATCCTCTTCATCACAGAATCTCACTCCCTTCTTTCGAAGGGAAGGATCGCAATTATATTATTCCGTGCTTTCTCTTTTCCATAGTTCCCATTCTTCTTTAGCTACTTGCTCTAACAATCGATGAACTTCATGGGATCTAAGTTTAGATAATCTTCCTTGGGCATATGTCCCAAGGGTTCTCCTAGTTTCATGTCTTAGCCCATCTACAAGGTGGCATAGTTAATCCTGTTGTGCGTAACCATGGCCCAGGCAACGATGTAGCTGAAATACCACCAATTTCATCTTAATACTTTGAATAGAAATTTATTTCTCCGCGATTCAAGGATGGAAGCCCAAGTAAAGCAAAGCTAACACAAGCAGCAGGCTGGCAGCCATGATTTGGATTATTCAAGTGATCAGACCAAGAAACATCCACAAGATTCTCCTGCCTGTACTAGCAGC
The DNA here is from genome assembly GCA_015680685.1 of Gnetum montanum. Classification (NCBI taxonomy): domain Eukaryota; kingdom Viridiplantae; phylum Streptophyta; class Gnetopsida; order Gnetales; family Gnetaceae; genus Gnetum; species Gnetum montanum. The sequence goes on from MNCI01008651.1 coordinate 1,597,550, forward strand.
ACAGCCTGAGCTGATTGATATTTCTCCAAATTGCTTTCCATGAATCCTCCTGCGCCTGCAGCCCATCATCCGGATCTTCATAATCGTTATCTGTAAGAAAATGGCAGAACATTTGGATCTTTCGCAGCATGTAGTCCATGTGAATCGCCGAGAGAGGCTTGCTGTATTCCTGGACCAGCGGCACATGAAGCATGCTATTCGCGGCCAAGACCGCGGAATTTTTCACCAAATACACTGCAATGGATTTACGGAGCTCTACTTGTGGGACTGCATTGGCAATGTTGAAAGGGATCTGATTGAAGGGATTAAGCGCACACAGACTGCCTTCCCAGATCTTTTCTAGGGTACTTATGTTGAACAGATGCTGCTTCGGATCTTCACTTTCTGACAGACGCACTGGATCGTAAACCATTTCTCTCGTTATAACATGAATCGTAGTCTCTGCACTGCTCCTGCTGCTGCTTTTCTCTCTGCCCTATCGCGCCACTGTCTCCTATGCTACCGCGTTTCAGTTCCATCTCTGCGCTGCCTGCCGCAGCTGCACCATGCCTGTGCGTCACTGTCTGCTCCTGCGCCCTGCTGCATCACTGCTGCCTCCTGCCGCGTCCTGTGGATGCCTGCCGCGTCTGATTCTCTGCCTACCGCGTCTCTGTCTTTTCTGCTGCTGCTGCCATCTGTTTCTGTGTAGCTGCTGTTTTTCTGCCGATCATCACGGCTTCCTCTGCCTTGTAGCATTTCTGTCCCCTCCACAGAACGCTGCTCACCCTGCCACTGCATCGCAATCCCTCTATTTTCGTGCCCACAACTTCACGTCTTTTTTCTACCTACCACCGTGCCGCCTCTGTGCTCTCTGCTGCCGCTGCCATGCCTGCCAACGCCGTGTTCAACCGCGCCATGGCCCAGCACTCGTGGATCATGATGGCCTACATCCTGCGCATCTGCCGTGGCTTCACCCGCTTCTCGGCGTCGAGCTCACGTCGGTGCTCATCATTGAGGCGCACCCCCACGTGACGGCCACTAACTTCGACGTGCCCCATGACGTGTCCACCGCCATCATCATGGAAATGAACTTCAAGTCATTTATGGCATTCACCCCTGAGACAGTTAGAACTAAACATTAGGCATTACCTCTATGGCACATTCTCTTTCAAAGTGAGGAATGGTGCCTCAGTGAGACGTACCAATTTTGGCATAATAAGGAAGAAGGTACCATAGTCAACATCGGCAAAGTCATGATCTCTTTTTTAGTCAAGGCAATCACAAAGGCCTTGAATCTACCAAATGTGAGGGCCAAGTTGGCACATCTATCCATAAGGTCTGATCTAGAAACTAGAAAGTTGTGGCTAAAGTAGGCATATAATAAAGATAATAAAACATACAATGAGCTAACTCTATAAGAGAGGACTTATTTTAAAATAGGCACATATCACCTCTTCCCAACTAAAGGGCTCAATAGAATCTCAACCTATGTCGCTAGGCGAACTTCAATATTAATGGGAAAATACAATACCAAACTTCCCCAAATGTAGTTCATGGAAATTTAGAGGTGGTTCAAATAAATGAAGGTAGGGAAGCCAACACCTTCATTTCCTTGCTTGATCAAGAAGCTATGCAAGCATAGTAGAATCCTGGGATACACCAAGAAAGCTTAAAATGCTTCTTTTACTAAGTTTCTTAAACCCACAGCACCAAGGAAAGACCTTGGTGATGAACAAGAACAAGAACCAAAAAAGGAGCCTAAACTAGAAAAGGAAATAGAGCAAGGGCTTGAGCAATGACCAGAGCCACAAGTTCCACCATTACCGCCACAAGATTATTGGCTTGCAATGAGCCATTTGCAACACATTACTAAAACTCTTAGTTGGGGAAGTAGGGATGAATCAAGCCTCCTCTAAATCATCAATGACATTGTGTAGCCCATTATTTCCACAAATCTATCAAGGGGGTAAATTTCTTTACAATCAAGAGAAGAAGCCCAATGGTCATAGAAGATCTCTAGGAAAGCCACATCTTTTTAGGTAATGCTTGAAATAGGAGAAGGTGCTACTGTCATAGTCATGTAGCACCAAGATGAAGTAGGTGTAGTAAAAGGTATTGCAAATCACATAAAATAATCTTTTAATGTGCCTATTGTGCCTTTGGTAGATTTGACTAGGACCATAGATGCTCAGATGTTAGCTAGGACTTCAATGACTCCTATGGACCATGAGGATGTACTTGATAGACTAGTGCAACTTGGACAAGTGATGACAACTCTTTTTAACATCCCTGGAGATGTCACTATAGTGCAGTCAAATCTCATCACCATAAAAGGAAATCTGGTCATGACAAAGACCAAGGTGGTGCATGCAGAAATAGAAGTGCACTAATTGCAATAGGAGCTGACTACCCTGAGAGCTGAAAGATGGGACATTGCCCAATTTTTCACACCTAATGAGCTAAAACAATTCTGAATGGAGTAGCTGAACTAATTAATTAAATAGATCAAAGTGGCTAAGCAAGAGAAGGAGAAGACAGTCTAGAATTCCTCAACTACTGAAGCTCAAGCATATGCCCATGCAAAGGCATTGACTATCGCATAAGAAGAGAATAAACAACTTACTGCAGATAGTGCAAGGCTGACCACTGTGGAAAAATAGAAAAATATCTTGAAAGAAATTATCCACAAATTGAGAGAACAACTGTTGAGGGATAGCCAAGGCATCAATAGATTGGTTAGAAAAAATCAAATCCTCTCAATCGAGGAGGTGTGCATGATACATCAAAAATATGAAATCGAGATAAGTGCATGGCAAAACAAAGCTAAGAAATATGAAAAGCTGAAGGAGCACTTCCAGGACCAAATTGGCATGTACAAGAAGATTAATAAAAAAGAGATCTAGATGGCAAAGGCCTTCATCAATTCCATGTTAGCATAGAATCCTGATTGGCAGCCAATCTTGGATACCTATGCCTTGGTTCATTAAGCGAAAGTAAAGAACAAACACCTGTAGATTGAAAATTTGACAGAGTACATGACATTAGATAACCTTCAATATGCCAACCTTGCCATGTTAATAGAAGGTTAATTTAGAAATGAGATAGAGTAGCAAGTAGCAGCCACCTATGCACTATATGAAAAAGAGTTTGCAGACAAGAAAAGTGCTATACAGAAACTCCATGTGGAAAACTCAAAATTGAAGGTAATTAAGGCCTGCTACCATGGACAAAGAGATGTAGCCTCAAACCTAGCTAGGAGATTGATGGATCACCAAAAATTTAAAGAAAAGGCTAGGGCCTTCAAGAAGGAATGACAATAGTTTGTAGCTTGGTATGTGAAAGCAAATAAGATGTTCTTGCAGCTGCCATGTCTATGGGATGTACCAATTCTAGCACACCTTGGCTTATCGGCCTGGATGATACATGACCCAAGAATGGAGGAGGAAAATTTGAAAGTACTTCTGAACTGCTACAAATTCTAGAAGCCTGGAAAAAATGGGAAATGACCAATAGAAGAGCCATCATCTCCAGGAACTACATGAGCTTCCCAAATTTTGTGTCTTGTCATGTTGTATCCATATTTTTTGTAAAACACCACTGCTACATGAAAAAGTTAATTTGTGTGTTTATTTAAGTAAGTCAATAATCCCATACCTTCCCAATTTTTTGTAAAGAACTTGTTCCTCATTTTGTTTAACTTGAGGATGAGTTTTCATTCAGCCATTGGGGTATGACGAGTCATGTTTTGCATGGCTCCAATATTAGATATCTAATATCAAAACCATGATGTCAGGTATTCGATATCGGGGCACAACTTCTAATGTCGGGCATCTAATATCACCTCTTCCATGTGTGCCTATAAATATCACACTTGGATACATGGTTGGGACATAGAAGAAATAGAGAAGATAGAGTTAAATTCATAGGTTTTTTATTTCAAGCTTTGTTAGTTTCCAGTGCATGCCCATAGTGTGATGTTAAGTGATTCTACAACATCCTTATTCAAGTGTGATGGACTTGGACACATTGCATGTCAAGCAATAAAGATCAAGATTACTTTCATCATTGCAGCATCCACTTAGCTTTAGTATTAATTTTAATTATTTGATTATTTACTATTTTCCTTAGTTAATTTTTCCATTTATTGCTCTTTATTATTCCTATCATTAAGCAGAATGAGTACAACTAATTATGAGTTCTTAAGTGTAATTACTTGGTAACCTAATAGTGTATCATTTGGTAAGCCTAGTGACGTACACTTGGCAATTCCAACAGTAGTTACGTGAAGTCCAAGGCATGTGCAAATTTAGGAATGGATACGCATCGCATGTAGGCTAGTTTAGACTTTATTTTCTATTGTTAATTAGCTTAATTAATTAATCTCTTTATTATTATGAGTAGCTTAGGGCTAGACAACATTAAGAATCATATGCCTCACTTTGGACTAAACCATATGTGACAAAGCTACCACTAGTCTAAGTGGGAAGACAGTGAACTACGATCAAGACATAATGATCTAGATGACACAACTAGTTCCATCCATAGAATTCGACCAAATCATGTGTGAACACTTGTTATTTGTATGGTTGGGCATAAGGGTACTTCGTCGCTCATCACTAGCTATTCACTTATTAATTCTTATCATAGCCAAACACTTATTCATGGGGGAGATGCCCCATTCTAAAATTCAGAATCAATAGGTGTTTTTCATCTTTTTTTTTATAATTTTTTATCATTTTTCCATTTCTTGATATAATTTTTTCTTATCCTTTTCAATGTTTTCTACGTTTTTTTTTTTCATTCCCTTTGTCAGTAATCTCGTTTGTGAATAAAATGACATCATGTAGCCCATTGAGATGAGGTTTTCTCTATGTTGTCAAGTCATGATGGACTAATTATTTGGACAATGAGGCGACATCATCCATCCATCCATCCCATTAATAAGAGGTTCTTACCATAGTCATAATGATATTATTTTTCACCATCAAACTAAAAATAAATTCGTAATCATTGTGCCTAGATAAGAAAGTGAAGAGCCAAGTGGGAATGTAAAGGGTGTGACATTAAGAGGATTTTTGGATCTCTTGGACCACTTTTGTATGTTTTATCATGTTACTAAGGTTGTAATTATATTCTTGTACATCTAATGACAACTGGGAGTAAGAGTAAAATAAGTGATACCTTACCGTGTCACTAGAAAGACATGTTATCCATGCCTGAAGGTAGTCCTTTGGTAAGGTTGGCATAGAAAAGAAGAAAAAAAAAGGGACACTAAATAAATTTCTAAGGATCCCACTAGAATGACTTGTTACCCATGCCTAATGGTTGGTGGCTTCTCATAATTCAAAAAAAAGGAAAAAATGCCATGAACAAGCTCATCCCTTGGACAAAATGTCAAGTGATGCTACTCCTTGCAATCTAAGAGATAAAATAATGTGATGTCATTGGAATGTGATTTGGACTTGGTTTAAATCTTGGAAACAAGGGCTAATGATTACTTTAATCATTAATAACACACAATGATTCATTATGCCTATGGTAAGGCACCTCCCATTCCAATTTCTACAATCCTTTCTAAAATCCATCTCATCTCACTGTCTGTATGATCATAACTTGTGGTTTTGTGTAACATAGAGTTATTTTCCCAAATTAAAGGTTTTAACATGTGTGTTTTTTTTAGCAGGTATGCATTGCATTCAACCCCTTTGCTACCTATGAATATTTTTAGGTGTGGTTATACAAGAGCATTAAGGGTTGGAGCTTGCTTTAGGGAGGACCCACTTATATAACTTTTGTAACTTGTACTTGTTTGACACAACTGCATCATCTTGAACCTTCCAAATACATATAATCAATCTGTTCTACACCATGGATCCATTACCCTTTTCTTACATCTTTCAATATTTTAATGCCTACAATTCCATCTTCTAACACTACCGATGCCTAAATATGAATTTCCACTTATCCTAGAACTTTGGATTTTGCATAAAACCTTCCAACTAATTACAAAGCTTCATTTTCCATGCTAAATGTCCTCATAAAATGAAATTTCAAGATCCTCGATATTGACTACCTAATATTGGGTGGGAGTCAACTTAAGATACCCAATATCAAATCCATAAAAAGCTATAAATAGGACCCCATAATGTTCAAAAGTTCATTATCATCAATTGAAGCTAGGGAAGTTTTTGCATTTTTCTCTCTCAACTAAGAGCTCTATGCAACCAACTTCCACACTCAATATCTTGCTTCATACCACTCCGATTTTTATATTTTTTGAACCTATATGACCCCAAAGTGTTCAATTTTGTCAAGGGAGGATGCTTGTGTGGAAAATTTGTGTGAATTATTCAAAATTTTCTATTGCCTAAAAGATATTATAAGGGTATGAAAGTTAAAAGCCTTAAGTGTTTTAATGAACAATCAGTCATATATATGCCAAAACTTTTAATTATCTTGCCCAAGGGATCATAACCATCATTATAAGCCATGTATAAGGAAAAAGAAGCCAATTGCGAAGGGTCATAAAAGAAGTTAACACTTTTTGGACATTTTTCCTGAATTCTAACTCTGCTATCACATGAGCTAAGAACTTCATAGAACTAAGGTCATGGGTAAGGTATAAACTTTTTAATGATAAATGGAAAACACCTTAGTAACACGAATTTCTTAATTGATTACAAATGGTCCCAAAATGAGGAGGACAAGAAGGACCTTCATAGGATGCAAAAAAACACTTGAGAGATGGCAAAGGACAACTAGGAGAATAAGGCCCACCAGTCGAGCATGAAGAATAGGAGGCCTAGTCATTTAGCATTCATCAAGAGGCTCCTACTATAGGATAGTCAATCTAAGCGATGGTTACAAAACCATAAGCTCAAGTACAAGGACAATGTTTCACATTATCCAAGAATGCCTTGAAGCCATCTAGGAGAGATCCATGTTGACCATGGTCATTGTGGAAATGAACTTCAGGCCATTTATGGCATTTGTTTATGAGGTGGTCAAAAATCAACTTCAAGAATCACTTTTATGGCACATCTTCTCTGAAAGTGGGGAATTGTACCGTAGTGAGATATACCAATTTTGGCATAATAAGAAAGAAGGCACCACTATCAACATTGGCGGAGTCTCTATCTCTTTTTCAGTTAAGGCCATTGTAGAAACTCTAAACATACCTAATGTAGGGGCCAAGGTAGTGCATCTATCGACAAGGGTTGACGCAAAAACTAGGAAGCTGTGGCTGAAGCGAGCATACAACAAAGAAAACAAAATGTACAATGACTTAACTCTGGAAGAGAGGATTTACTTCAAAATCAGCACATACCACCTCTTCCCAACTAAAGGGATCAACAAAATATTAACTTATGAAGCTAGAGGAAGTGCAATCTTGATGGGCAAATACAATGTCAATCTTGCCTAGTTGTACTTCATGGAAATTCAAAGGTGGTTCGAGGAAAGAAAGGTAGGGAAACTAACACTTCCATTCTCTTGCCTAATTAGAAAACTATGCAAGTGTGTTAGAATCCTATGCTACACTAATTATGTTCCTGGGAGGGCTCAAAATGCCTCTTTCTCTAAGTTTCGCAAACTAGTAGCACCAAGGAAAGACCTTGGTGATGAGCCAAAAAAGAAGCCAAAATGAGAGCTAGAGAAGGAATCATAGCAAGAACCAAAACAATAGTAATAGCTGCAAGTTGCACCATCATCATCACAAGATTATAGGCCCACAATGAACCATTTATAGAGAATAGTTGAAACTCTTAGTTGGGAAAGTAGGGATGAATAAAACCTCTTCTGAGTTATTAATGATGCCATGAAACCTATAGATTTTTCCAATCCATCGAGGGAAAATATTTCTTTACAATCATAATGAGAAGCCCAATGGTGACAACAGATATTTGGAAATGCTACATCTTTTCAATTGATGCTCGAAATGGGAGAAGGTGCCATAGTCATGGTCATGTAGCACTAAGATGCAGCATGTGTAGTAGAAGTTATCACAAACCACATGAAAGAATCCTTTAATATGTCCATTGTACCCCCAGTAGACTTGACTGGAACCATAGATGCACAAATGTTAGTTAGGACTTCAATTACTTATGCAACCCATGAGGATGTGCTTGACAGATTCCTACAAACTAGAGAAGTTATGATAACTTTGTTCGACATTCCTAGTGATGTCACTATAGTACAATCCAACCTCATTGTTACAAAAGGAAAGTTGGTCATGGCTAATACCAAGGTAAAGCATGCAGAAGCAGAAGTACACAAATTGCAATAAGAGCCCGTTGCCTTGAGAGCTAAAAGAAGGGATCCTTCCCAATTTGTTGCACTTGACCAGTTGGAACAATTCTAAATAAAGTAGCTAGGCTAATTAATTAAATAAAATAAAGTTTCCAAATAAGAAAAGAAGAAAGCAGTCTAGAATGCCTCAATTTTCGAAGCACAAGCATATTCCCATGTGAAGGCTTTGACCACTGCATAAGAGGAGAATAAATAACTTGTTGTTGATAATGCAAAGTTGATCACTGTTGAGAAACAAAAAAAACATTTTAGAAGAAAGTATCCACCAATTAAGGGAGCAACTAGTGAGGGTCAACCAGGATATAAGTAGATTGGCCAAAGAGAATTAAACCCTCTCAATGGAGAAGGTGTATGCAATACACCAAAAGTCTACAACTGAAATAAGCATGTGGCAAAATGAGGCCAAGAAGCATGAAAAGCTAAAAGAGCACTTCCAAGACCAGATTGGCATATATAAACAAATTAATGAAAAAGAAATCCAGATGACAAAGGTCTGCATTAGTTCCATGTCAGCATAGAATCTTGACCGGTAGCCCATCTTGGATAGTTATGCCCTAGTCTACCAAGCGGAGGTGAAGAACAAGAACCTGCAGATTGAAGATTTGAAAGAGGACATAGCATTCGTTAACCTTTTCTATGCTAACCTTGCCATGTTAATAACAGGTTAGCCCAGAAATAAGTTAGAACAATAAGTAGTAGCCACCTATGTCCTATATGAAAAAGAGTTTGCAAATAGGTAAAATGTTCTACAAAAACTCCACGTGGAAAACTCAAAATTAAAAACAATTAAGGCTTGCTACCATAGGCAAAGAAATGAAACTTTAGACCTAGCCAAAAGATTAACAGATTCTCACAAATTAAGAGAAAAGGCCAAAGCTTTCAAGGAAGAACAATGGTAGTTCACAACATGGTAAGTGAAAGCAAATCAGATGTTTCCATAGATATTGTGTCTATGGGATATACTGGTTTCAGCACACATCAGCTCATCAACCTAGATGGTACATGACCCAAGAATGGAGGAGGAGAAGTTGTATGTGCTCCTGAATCTCTATAAATTCTAGAAGCCTAATAATAAAGGGATGTAGCCAATGGAAGAGCCACCACCTCCAAGAATTACATGAGCTTCCTCAATTTTGTGTTTTTTCATGTTGTATTCATTTTTATAAAACATCACTATGGCATGGAAGAGTCAATTTATATGTTTATTTAAGTCAGTCAATAATCTCATACCTTCCTAATATTTTGTAAAGAACATATTCTTTATTTTGTTTAACTCAAGGATGAGTTTTCATTCACTCGTGGGGGTATGATGAGTCATGTTTTGTAGGACTGTGATATCAAGTATATGATATCAAGGCTATGATTCGAGTATTTGATATTGGGGCATAACCTTCAATGTTGGGGACCCAATATCGTCCCTTCCGTGCTAGCTTATAAATACAACACTTGGATGCATGGTTGGGATATAGATTTAGATAGATTTTTAGTAATAGAAAGATGATAGATTTTAAGTTTTGTTAGTTTCCAATGCATGTATGCAGTGTGTGTTAAGTGATTGTACAGCATCCTTATTCAAGTGTAACGTACTTGGACACGTTACATGTTCAGTAATAAAGATCAAGATTACTTCCATCATTGCAGCATCCACTTAGCTTTATTATTGTTTTTAATTGCGTAAATGCTTACTTTTTTCTTTAGTTAATGTTTATCATTTATTGCTATTTATTATTCTTGTTATTAAGCAGAATGAGTTCAACTAATCACGAGCACTTAAGTGTAATCACTTGGTAACCCAGTAGTGTTACCGTTTGGTACACCCAGTAATGTTACACTTAGCAATCCTAACGGTAGTTGCACAAAGTCCAAGGCATGTACAAATGGTTAGGAATGGATACTCATCATATGTAGGCTAGTTTAGACTTTACTTTTTATTGTTAATTAGTTTAAATAATTGATTTTTTCATTATCTTTAGGAGTAGGATAAGATCGAACAACATCAATTATCATATGCCTCACTTTGAACTAAACCATACGTGACAAGCTACCACTAGTCCAAGTGGGAAGATAGTGAAGTGTGATCAAGACATAACGATCTAAATGCCACAACTAGTCATATCTGTGGAATTTCACGCATGAATGCTTGTGATTCATAGGGTTGGACATAAAGAGTACCTCGCCACTCATCAATAACTAACGTTGATGAACTTAATGCAACAATAAATACTTTAAGGTTTCCTACCTTTTGATTGGAAGTACTCGGAGATTAATCTTTTGAATGAAGTAATAGCTTTAAATAATGAAACTATACCTTGGCAAGAAAACTGATTAACGATGGCCCCGTGGTGCAGCATGGGAGATGTTGGCACCAAGATGTGGCTGTCAAGGTGTTCTATGGCTCGAACTTGGAGGACGACGACGAACAACGAACTGCTGATGAGACAAGATTTTTGAGACAATGTCACACTTTGGGGCAGATCACTGAAATCTGGTCAAGACAATCACTGCATGTTGTGGGCAGAATATAAGAGCTCTTATTTTGCAGTTCATGCCCAATGGCAATCTCCATGAGCTGCTTCATTTACCATCACGCTATGGGCGGCTTATGCCATTGAGCCTTAGAACCAGACTCCTGCTCATTAAAGATATTGCTAGTGCTCTTTCTTACCTGGATAATGGCCACTCTAATACACTGATTTGAAACCCCACAATGTTCTTCTTTTGAAAGATGATATGACTGCTTCTCTCTGATTTTGGCATGGCAAGGATTACGGAGACCTCAAACATGGCAGCTTCTCTTAGATTAGAAGGCTCCGTGGGGTACATTGCTCTTGGTAAGTTTTTAGTGTTTACACATTATATCTCTGTTGATGGGAAATCCTTGAGGACATGATTTATTTCAGCGGTACTTTCTTTGCTAGGTTAAAAAAATGATGTTTTAATAAAATGAAAATGCAGAGTATGTGACAGGGGTGGAGCCCTGGAGCAGAGGAGATGTGTACAGTTTCGGCATGGTGTTGTTGGAAGTGTTGACACGAACCAGGCCCATAGATGAGGAAATATTGGGTGAGCCGAGGCATTCTGAGTGGGTTTCCATGGCATTGAAGCAAGGGACACTGCACTGGTATCCTCTCATCTGTGACAGAGAGGGACGACGTGAGATTTAGCTCTGAGCAATGCAGATATTTCAGTTTTGGAAGAACTGCTAAAGATGGGGTGCGGTGCTGCTGCTAATAAGCCCATGCAAGGCCCATCATGAGAGAAGTGACGAACTTCTATACAAACTATACGCAGAAGTGACAGTTGAGGGAGGAAAACCAATATACTTGAAAAGTAGTTTCTCAGGTTTCTCGCCTCTATGTAAAGGAAAGTTGAAGCCTCTAAGCATCCGGTTTCTCGCCTCTATGTAAAGGAAAGTTGAAGCCTCTAAGCATCCGGTTTCTCGCCTCTATGTAAAGGAAAGTTGAAGCCTCTAAGCATCCTCCTACTGATAATTCTTCCACGTTATCATCTTGATTTCATTAACTGATTTAAG
>MNCI01008656.1:795-29807 GCA_015680685.1 Gnetum montanum
ATGTTTTTCTCCTATGCTATCGAGGTGAAGGGTTGAGAAACTAACGAACTCTAACTAATGACTAAGTCTAAATTACCTAGCGTCAGCATCTGTTCCCACTTACCGTACACACCCTGAATCGATGCAACCGCAGCTACCGCAGCTACCAAATGCTAATCGTTGCTGGGATCACCACGCGTAACGCACGTGCTCGAAGTGGTCATACTGAGGCACCTAACTAGGAGGAAAGGGTTGAGAGAATCTATCTAGACTAAGTGCAATGAGCAGCTAATTCCTTGACTAATCGTACACATCTAGGACTACCACTGGGATTACCAAGCGTAGATCCTTGATACACCACTGGGTTACCAAGTAGTCACACTAGATGCTTGTAATCAAGTCGTACTCATACCGCATGCGATGAGCAGCCGATTCCTTGACTATCCGTACACATCCTTAGATGCTCGTAATCAAGTCGTACTCATTCTACATTCTAGGAGTTTTAGGGTGAGAGAGAAAATAATAAATAAAATCCTATTCCATGCACTACAAGGTTTATTCGGAAAGCTCGTCTTTATTGCCGTACACAACTTGTGTTCAGGTACAATGTTGCTCGAATAAAGATCCGTTCACTTTGGGACTCCTACTGCGGGCACATGGAAAATATTCTATCTCTGGAGTGATTAAATTGCCAGAGTTTCCCTACTTCTAACTCAGGATGGATAAACAAGGGAGAGCTGCCTCTTATTTATAGATATGGTGGCGGACCACGATATCGCGTACGCGACATCGTAGGGGATGACGGGATATCGCGGCCTATGCGAATTGTGTCTCATCAACTATACAAATTCAACCAATCCAAGGGTAAACATTCGTACTATAACTATAATTTCTAAAAAACAAATATTTTTTCCCAAAGAAAGAAATTTGACTTAACAATATAGTTTCTATGCCCAAGACATAGTAAATAGAAACATATTATAAAAGAAGGTAAATGGTGCATTGTAAAAAATAACATAGCCCCTAATTACATAGCATGATATATGTAACAAAACTATACAAATTTGCTTGCATGTTTCCTCCAATAGCTGGATGAGATAGGATTAAGTCTTGCAGAGTAAAAATTCACCCATTGATACTGTTGGTTATAGAATCCTCAAGTCTTAATAAAAAAATGTTTTTGTGACTTTGCACGTTTTAGCCATAGATTATACTGGAATTTGAACCTGCATCTTGGTCATTAAAAACAACTACATAGGATCACATGTACTACAAATTATGACTGCCAGAGAAAATCACATGTATGCTACCACACTTCAAATAATCCATATGCTTTTTTATTTAGGTTCACAGATTAACCTAACTCACGGAACAAACTAGACAGGGGGTGATAAACCATGATACCATGACAGATTGTCCTTTAGTGTAGATTCAATTAACGAAAGAAAATGCCTGGTGCCAGCTGATGAGTCGTGATATCACATCAGCCACGATATCGCATCGACCCCACGCGATATCATAGCCCGTCGCCAGTTCTATAAGTAAGAGGCGGCTTTCCCTTGTTTCATAATCTAAATCTAGACCCTTAGCTAAACTCTGGTAGTTTTACCATTCNAATGAGCCGTGATATCACATCAGCCGTGATATCACATCGACCCCACGTGATATCATAGCCCGTCGCCAGTTCTATAAGTAAGAGGCGGCTTTCCCTTGTTTCATAATCTAAATCTAGACCCTTAGCTAAACTCTGGCAGTTTTACCATTCCAGAGATAGAATAATTTCCATGTGCCTGCAGTAGGAGTCTCAAAGTGAACAGATCTTTATTTGAGCAAATTGTACCTGAGCACACATTTGTGTACGAAAATAAAGATGAACTTTTTGATAAACCTTGTAGTACATGGACTAAGCTAAATAGGACTTAATTACTATTGAATGTTTAAATGCTTTCTTAGACAATTAATCTCTCTCAACCCTTTATTCTCCTAGTTAAGTGCATTCAGTACGACTGCTTCGAGCACGTGTGTGACGCTTGGTAACCCAGTAACGAGTAGCGTTTGGTAATCCCAGTAGTGTTGCACTAGTTCAGGGTGTGTGCAGCAAGTGGGCACTGGTTCAGGGTGTGTGCAGCAAGTGGGAACGGATACTGGTGCTAGGACCATTAAAACTTAGTTAGCGAATAGTTAGTCACTTAGTCTCTTCACCCTTCCCTCTTAGCATAAGGCGTTAAAAAGATAAAAGACATAAAAATCACATACCTCAAACTTACTTAACCATACAACCATGACAATACAAGTAAGTTTGGGAGACAACGATTGATCAACCTTAAGTGTTTCATTAGGGTGCGTAAGCACTTAGTACTTGGAGTTCGACCTGCTCGCGCATGTAACGCTCGTATCCGTATGGTTGAGTGTAGGGGTACCTCGCCACTCATCACCAGCTAAAAGGGCCAGCATCACATGTTCACCATTTAATGAAATAAACCACTGTTTTACGAAACAAACTAGTAAAAACTGGAAATACAACCTTGCCTATGTCACCAACACAACTTTTCCGTTGGAACGTAACAAGGTAAAAAGGCAAAAACATCATTATTAAATATTCAACTTTTAACCACAGTATGATAAAACAAATGCAAGGGGAAGAACTTTAACCATAACCTTTGCAAAACACACGTTTCTTTAAAATTTTTTTTATTTTAAACAAAAAACTCGAGGTGGTGTTTTAACCTCTACTATACAAATTTAGCCAATCCAACAAACCTTAAGTTGGGTAAACATTCACAGTTAAATGCGTACTATAACTATAATTTCTAGAAAACAAATATTTTTTTCCCAAAGAAAGAAATTTGACTTAATAGTATAGTTTCTATGCCCATGACATAGTAAATAGAAACATATTATAAAAGAAGGTAAATGGTGCATTGTAAAAAATAAGATAACCCCTAATTACATAGCATGATATACGTGATATGCTATAAGATTCGGTAAATATAATTTATTATAAGAATAGAAGCACAACCCTACACCTACCCCTACCCTTACCCCTAACTTTACCTTTTTTTAATTTGCATGCATAACATGGCTAAGTAGAGATTAACCACTATAAAAAAGGAGGAGGACTGTGAAAGATGTGTAAGGGTGGTGGTTTTCTTGGGCTCTCCCCATGGTTCGGGGGCCATGGAACACTCTAAGGTGCCTTGGGTGGCTCTCAAGTGTTAGAAAACCCATCCTGGCTTAGCGGTACCAAGCCAACATTAGGACACTCTCCTGTTGTAACTCTCTCTCTTTAAGTTCTCTTCATAATACCCTCACTTAGAGAACTACATGGCCCTAGGACACTCTCCTATTGTAACTCTCTCTCTTTAAGTTCTCTTCATAATACCCTCACTTAGAGAACTACATGGCCCTGACTTGTACACCATAACCATAACCTAACCCACAGCATGTTAGATGGAAAGGACCCACTGTTATGGACAAAACAAATGTTTTAATTGGATTTTCATGGACCACCCACCGTCGTCGTCACTATTTCACATGAAGTAGCTGGAGCAGGAGCCGTTGGGAACGTGCAGCACAAATTTTCCCCTACAAAAGTGCCCCGCCAGGCACCAGCAACATCTTTGGGTTTTGAATGCCGACCAATTATATATGATTATACAGGGTCAAATTTTTCCGTACCAAATTCCTGCTTTCAAACCCAAAAAAACACATATCAAGACAATCGTTTAAAACGCAAAGCAAAATCAAAACCAGGGAGGGTCGTATCTGTTGTAGCCCAAAGCGCGCGCGTTGGAAACCGCAAATTTCGAAAAAAAAAAACAAAAGACAGCGACGACATTTGTTTCGGGTCCAGGCTACTGCCACGTCACGCAAAAGAACAAAAACAAGTCAAAACATCTGAGGTTTGCGACTGAGCGGGAAACCACCACTGATTCCTTGAGCGGTTTCCCGGCAACGGGGCAGTTTTCCGAGCAATGCGTTTGAATTTTAAAAATGAGCGGGCCAAGGCAGGAGAGCCCGGGCTAGGAAAACGGGCGGTATCCTTTCGTCTCTGGCCATTATTTGGAGAACCGGAGCGCTAGTAGCCCTTCCCTTGTTATTGTTGGTGATCAATGTCTGTTGTTGCTATATCTATCAATCAATTGTTTGATTGATTCTTTCTTTGAGGAGCATTGCCATTGCCCTTGCCGTTGCTGTTGCTATTGCCGTGCTGGGAGCAGCGAAACAAGAAGAAGAAGAAGAGGAGCTCTCTCTCTCACTTTGCGCTTGCTGTGTGCAACCCTAGCAGCAGCAGCAGCAGTAGCGAGGGAGTGATCGGACGCTCCTCCATTTATTTCTTCGCCATTTCGCTCTGCATTCGCTGTTCGGGGCAATCGCCTGCTGTTTCTGGTTTGAGATTTTACGTTTTTATTTGCATTTTAAGTTTTTTACGATCTTTTGAGGTTTTTGTGTGCTCTAGCTTGTTTTCAGGATGGACATGTGCTCTTCTGCGAGCGTCCTTTTTGAATTTCCTTGCGTTAGTCGCTGCTAGGGAAGATTCGGTGCCTGCATTGGCTTGTTTTGCCTTTGATATTGTTTCCTCCTCGTTTTCAACACTTGGAAATAAAGGCCAACGGACAGAAACTGTGTTTGCTGTTTAAGCGCATTGTTGTTCGATGCCTCATTCGATGCTTTTGTATCTATATTGATGTGCTAGGGCCATGTACAACCGAAGTGATATAGAAGTGTGTTTGTGTTTTTTAGCATTTTTTCGTCGTTGTAGCATTTTTAGTTAGTGTTTCTCCGTTTATGAACGTTCTATTTTAGAAATTTTGATTGATCTTTTATATGATTTTTGGCTTCACGGCTATATGTTTGACCGAATATATTTCATATAGTGTCAAATTGTGTTGTTCTAAAGGGAGCATTAGGTGGTTATATAAGTGATAATGAGTGCTCAAAATCCTTTTGTAAGGCCGATCTCTTTTCACTTTCTTATATTTGCTGTTTATTCATTTAAGAGGTACATCTGTAATTTTTTTTCCACTGACTTTTCCAGGACCCTTCCTTGGTGGCATAAGCACTAACCCTCTAGATGAAGATCTTTATCTGTTTTTCCTTTATTTTGAAATACATATAATGAAGAGCCATAAAGATTTTGTTGGGTTTTACCAATTTCTAGAATCATTTTTGAAACTAAATTTGTTGAAACTTTGCTTTGGAGAACGGAATCTGTCTGTTTGAACCTTATTTGGAGATGTTTAGTTTAGGCAATAAGATAAATTTATGTCATTTTGTAGGCATAATCTATAAACATCCTTTAAACCAGGCGTTGAGACTTTCAGCCGTTTTTAAAGATTTCCAAAAGGATTTAGCAAAAAATTTAGTTTATGAATTGTGTATGTGAAACGATTGATTGTATATGAATTTTACCATTTTTAGTTTAACGAATCACTGGTGAAATCGTCCTTTATGTGTTCAGAAACAAATACCGTGTCTGGGTGTTCTCCCCTGTTTCTAATTTACCACCTTCATTGTGATTTGCAGTTTGACCTTGAAGACATTACCGTGTATAAAGCCACGTGACTTAAAATGAAAGAAAATCAGGCTTCCAACGTTCGCATCACACGGTCCAGAGCTGCCAAAGCTGCAGCGAACGGATCCTTCCCAGTTTTACAAGAGCTTCCTGTTGTCCCGGCTTTATATAGGAAATCCAAGAATAAGAGGGTGGCAACAGACGACCCAGATGTAACCGGTACTGACAGCGTGTCTGAGCCCATCAAGAAGCGTGCAGTTCTAGCGGACATAACAGACGATGAAGTAGTTAATGGGTTTGTGAAAAATACGGCAATGCTTAATAATGTAAGTTTTCACATTGAACATTTCGAAATTTGGTTATATCAATTAATTTTTTTAATCTTGTATTTGAATGTTTAAACTTACTTTCATTTATATATAAATGTTTCATTTAAATATGTTGGCCGGATAGACTATGAATTATGTTTTAACTGCAGGCTACAGATGAAGGTGTAATTGGAAAAACGAAGATCAGGTCGTCTTCTATAAGGATGGGTACGCATGACCTAGCAACCGGGTTCGACCTGTCTTGTGTTGATCCTGAGGATCTCATTGCTGACAGTAACATTGACCTGAACAAAGAAAATGAAATTGATGGCTGCCTTGGCTTAGTTAAGGGAAACAGGATTGAGGGTGAATTGAAAAAAATTGATGCTAAGCCTAAGCGCTCGAATGCAGCAGTAAATCATACTGCAGAGAATATTTTAACAGAGAGAAAGCCATTAACTGAAAGGCAAGCTTCGCAGTTGCACAAATTTGTTCTAACCAAAGGTACAGAAAATGCATTTATGACAGTTTTATGAGTTTTCAATTTAATTTTGCAGTTCACAATGATATATATAGCTCAAAATATTTTTTTCCTGATTAGAAGTTTTTACGATATGAGTGTTTTTTTACGTTTTTGGATATTTTTTTTTGCTGTAAAATTTTGGGGTGGCTTCTCAAGGTCCTGTTTTATACAGATAGGGCAGAAAGCCAAATTGTTCAGCCAAAAATTTCAAAAGACACTCCATGGCATGCGGCCTTTGTGGATATTGATACAGAGCATGGTGATCCTCAGATGTGCACCACCTATGCTAAAGACATATATGCTAATTTGCGTGTTATCGAGGTTTGTATTGCATTACCTTTTGTTGAGTGTTGTCAGCTTTGTCAACTACAAATGTTTAAATGGTTGTGCTTATTTTAGCTAAAGAAACGCCCGTTGACGAATTTCATGGAATCTGTTCAAGATGATATCAACGCACATATGCGCAGCATTTTGATCGACTGGCTTGTAGAGGTACCGGATCTAAGCCTGGAATTGTCGTTGCTTATTGTTTACGACATCCTTTAGACCTATTTGAAATTATTAATATCCTTTATTTGTTCTATTAATTGTTTTATTAATGAGTTTAGGTAACTAGGTACTGACATTTAAGCCTCCTCATTAATGGGATTTTCTTCAAAATCATGACTTCATATTTACCAGGTTTTATTTTGGATAACTTGAATGAAATATCCCCATTTTCGGGATGTTATTATTATTATCATTTCGTTATACTTCGGCTAATTGTACGTTGTACCTGCCACCTAGGCGGGTTGGTCAGTCCTTAATACTCAGTGATAGCAGATGATAACTCAAGTTCATTGGCCGGGATTTTACACCTAGCAAACAAAGAACAAAGGTTTTAAGATGTTTGATACTAAATAACTGCTTAGCCGTCTGCTACTTGGAATTGAGAGAAGGAAAAATGGAAGTAGTCGTCATTAGCTTGCTCTATTTTGTTGAAAGATCCCTCTACGCTACAGTTGCATGTTATTCTTTGATTATACTAGAATTTTTTTGTCATGCCCCTATTGATAGAACTATTAGTTATGTGCAAATTAAGTGCTAGCAATAATGGTATCTAGCTGAAGTGATTAGGATCATTACAAATCCTTTTAATTATACAGAGCTGAAACACCCCAGATTAATAAAAAAAACAATAAAAAAAATCCATTGGTAGATTGTCAGAAGAATCTGTCTCGTCTGCAACTAAGAATTTAAAGGACATTGAAAGAGCATTATCCTTACAAACCACTTACAATGAATGAGATGACAAAATCTTTTAAAATGCTGCCAAAGTTTAGGGAGCGGTAGTATTTAAAGGAAACTTCTCTTTAATGTAGTCCTTAATAAAAAGGTCTATATTATAAATTTTTTTTAGTTTATACTGTTAAAAAGTTTTAAGGGCAGCAAATTCGACACTACTGTACCATATGCTCCTAGTTATAACTTTTCAAATGGATTTTTATGATGTCTGGATTATTCGTTGCAGGTATCAGAGGAGTACAAACTTGTTCCAGATACTCTATATTTGACTGTGAATTATATTGATAGATTCCTTTCGGGGAATGCTGTGCAACGACAACAGCTGCAGCTAGTAGGTGTTACATGCATGCTCGTAGCTGCGTAAGTATTACGTTGCCTATCTGATTTTAGCTGCTGTACTTGTTTGTATGTAAAAGTAACTGTCTTTAACTTATCTGCAGAAAGTATGAGGAGATCCGTGCTCCTAACGTGGAGGAATTTTGCTATATCACTGACAATACATATACAAGAGAGGAGGTGAGCTTTTACCCGTTAATACCTTCATATCATCCATTTGGCTTGTCATGTGTCGTGTCCCTAAAACATTGTTTTCTGTGTTCAACAGGTTCTAAGTATGGAAATCAATATACTAAATCATTTCCAGTACAGTCTTACTACGCCCACTACAAAGACCTTTCTAAGGTAACAAGCACTTGATTTGAATTTTTATGTACAGCAGTAGTAATATTTTTGTCTAAAATTCTTTTGTTTTGCAATATTTTGTACAGACGTTTCGTTCGGGCAGCTCAAGCGTCATGTAAGGTATTTATCTCTGTTTTGCCTTTTCTGTTATTTAATACATTCGTTTTCTTCAGCCACTAAGTAAACTAATTCAACTGTAATTACACTTGGATAATTTATTTCAGGTTTCGGCGTTGCACTTGGAATTCTTGGGAAATTATCTTGCAGAATTAACACTATTGGAGTACGCCTTTCTCCAGTTCCCTCCATCATTAATAGCGGCATCTGCTGTGTTTATCGCTAAAGTGACACTTGACCCTACTGTGCACCCATGGGTAAATACGTAAATGCTACTTTTATATTCTTTTATTCCGTTTGTTAGTATATTTATTATTCCATTTAAACTTGTAGAACACAACATTACAACATTACTCGGGCTACAAAGCATCTGAGCTAAAGGCTTGTGTACATGCTATACATGAGTTGCAACTAAACAGAAATGCATCCAATCTGACTGCTGTTAGGGAGAAATACCGGCAGCACAAGGTAAAATGCATCGTTTTAAGATTTTTATCTTTACTTTTATATTTGTTTTTTTTTTCTAAAAATTGTTTCTGTTCAGGTTGATTAACTTGTAATAACTGATTTCTTGCAGTTTAAATCTGTGGCCAATTTGACGCCGCAAACCATAATTAATCCGCAGTTCTTTGATGACATCAATGTGCCGACATTCAAGTTGAAATCTGTAACCAGTTAGTAAGGGATCACAAATTTTTGAATGACTGTTCACATTGAAGTTGAATTCAGTAACTAGTTTTTAGGGGATTGCAAATTTTGAATGACTGCTTATTCAATGTTACAATTGAATATGTTGAGGGTCAAAAATTCATGGGCCCTTTCAGAATGTTAATTTAACTTAAATTTTTAATACAAAAATGTTTACAAGATAATGATAACTTCTATGGATTGTGGAGATTGACGTTGTTCAGGATAGTTTGCCCAACCATTTACATGCACTAAACTTATGCTTATATTTTTCTA
The DNA here is from genome assembly GCA_015680685.1 of Gnetum montanum. Classification (NCBI taxonomy): domain Eukaryota; kingdom Viridiplantae; phylum Streptophyta; class Gnetopsida; order Gnetales; family Gnetaceae; genus Gnetum; species Gnetum montanum. The sequence continues at coordinate 10,166 of MNCI01008656.1, forward strand.
TCATTGATGGTGATCTAATTTGTTTTGAGTTATCTGTTCTTCTAGATTAATCTGTAAGTTCCGTTTATATATTAAATACAGTTTTTTGGTTGTCTGGATGGTAAATCAGGGGAATTTCGTATTTTAAATTAGAAAAATTGTTTAGTTCTATTTGAACCATGAATTTAAATTAAAAAGATTTCATGGTTTTATTTGAATGAGTGAATCATGGATTTTTGCAAGTCATCCAAGTACACCTTATTGTCATTAATGATTAAGGGAGTTCTTTTTAGCCATTTGCATCCATGTTACTAGGTTTATTGTATTTCTTTTCCATTGTTGAATCAAGAAACTTTTTGAGCCATCGGCATGTACTTTTTCTATGATGAATCAAGAGATTTTCTACTTTTTGATCGTGGAGGTTGATGCAAAAATGTTTACAAGATAATGATAACTTCCATGGATTGTGGAGATTGACATTGTTCAGGATAGTTTGCCCAACCATTTACATGCACTAAACTTATGCTTATATTTTTCTATCATTGATGGTGATCTAATCTGTTTTGAGTTATCTATTCTTCTAGATTATTGTAATGACTTATGCTCTATTGTTATCAAAAGAGTGGTAACAATGTTATCAAGATATCAATCGACAACTGTCTATTACAGTATTATATTTGAACTGCTCCTTTCTATGCAGTAAGCGAATATTGTTACGAAAACACAGAAATGTTTAAGTGACAGGTTTAGGGTATGTTTGCGTATACGAATCTCTCCACGCTGAATCTGTAACTTCTGTTTATATATTAAATACAATTTTTTGGTTTTGTCTGGATAGTAAATTAGGGGAATTTAGTATTTTAAATTAGAAAAATTGTTTAGTTCTATTTGAACCATGAATTTAAATTAAAAAGATTGCTTGGTTTTATTTGAACGATTGAATCATGGATTTTTGCAAGTCATCCAAGTATACCTTATTTTCATTAATGATTAAGGGAGTTCTTTTTAGCCATTTGCATCCATGTTGTTACTAGGTTTATTGTATTTCTTTTCCATTCTTGAATCAAGAAAATTTTTGAGCCATCCGCATGTACTTTTTCTATGATGAATCAAGAGATTTTCTACTTTTTGATTATGGAGGTTGATGTAAAATTATTTACAAGATAATGATAACTTCCATGGATTGTGGAGATTGACGTTGTTTAGGATAGTTTGCCCAACCATTTACATGCACTAAACTTATGCTTATATTTTTCTATCATTGATGGTGATCTAATCTGTTGAGTTATTTGTTCTTCTAGATTATCGTAATGACTTATGCTATATTGTTATCAAAAGAGTCCTAACAATGTTATCAAGATATCCATCGACAATTGTTCGATTACAGTATTATATTTGAACTGCTCCTTTCTATGCAGTAAGTGAATATTGTTACAAAAATGTAGAAACGTTTAAGTGACAGGTTTAGGGTATGTTTGAGTATACGAATCTCTCCACGTTGAATCTGTAAGTTTGGTTTATATATTAAATACAATCTTTTGGTTTTGTCAGGATGGTAAATCAGGGGAATTTAGTATTTTAAATTAGAAAAATTGTTTAGTTCTATTTGAACCATGAATTTAAATTAAAAAGATTGCTTGGTTTTTTTTAAACTACTGAATCATGGATTTTTGCAAGTCATCCAGGTATACCTTATTTTCATTAATGATTAAGGGAGTTCTTTTTGGCCATTTGCATCCTTGTTGTTACTAGGTTTATTGTATTTCTTTTCCATTTTTGAATGAAGAAAATTTTTGAGCCATTCACATGTACTTTTTCTATGATGAATCAAGAGATTTTCTACTTTTTGATTCTTTTCATTAACTCTTTGTGCAATGCTTTTTTATTCTTTTATTGATTTCTTTTTGATTTTTATTTGATTTCTTTTTAAAATTATTATTATTTGATTCTTCTCAAATTTAACATTCATTATGGTTAAGGCATGCTTTTTAATTATTTTCAAAGAATATGGGGGATTTTGTGTTGGGCTTTGAACTTAACGTCTTTGGGTGTAAATCTTGTGAGTAAACTATTTGGGTTATGACATGGTTGTAATGCATGAAAAATTCAATATTGAAAAATTGAAAACTCTAGGTGAACTAATTAAACTTTGGATTTCAAAGGCTTTTGAGAAGAGGATCTAAAGCACCTTGGATGGTTTTGTTGATCACCTAGGGATCTAGGTGAACTAATTAGACCTTGGATTCCAAAGACCTTTGAGAAGAGGATCTAAAGCGCTTTGGATGGTCTTGTTGATCACCTAGGGACCTAGAAATTTATAAATGGGTGTAAAAGAATTGAATAAAAATTGTAGATTTAACCAAGAGAAACAAGAAAAATATACTTGCACAAAATAGATAAACTATGACTTTTAGTGAAAATAATAAGAGTTGTAGATACAAAAAGTTCAAAGGAGTACAAGTTTTTTTTTATCCTTAAAATGTACAAAGAGTTGTGTAAGAACTAGGTGTAGGTTTGGTGAAACTGGTAGAGTGTGTCTTGCAATTAGCTCCATGATCTAGACACTAAAGTTTCACTCCTGAAACTCTTTGCAAGTTTGTTAGTTTGCTAAAAAAAAGTCCTTTCAATGTATTCAAATTTGATTTAAATAGGATATGGGTGTGTAATTTGTTGTTGCAAATTTTTTGCCATGATTGTTGATAGATTGTTGTAATTTGCAAGTGTAGCAAGCCATCAATTCCAATGTATTTTTCCACTTATGGTAAGTTTGATGCACCAAGGTCATCAAAAGTATGCTAGATGCTATAAAAAGTAAAAGTAAATGGACTTTGAAAATTACATTGGCTTCACCAAAATTCTTGTTGGCTTTGGAAAACTATGCTGGCTCTATGGAATCTTCGCTAGCTTTGTGGAATTCTCTTTCTTGCTAGAACCATGTTGGCTTTATGAAATCCTCCTCATCCTTGTTGGAACCACATTGGCTTCATGGAATCTTCATCCTTGCTTGAACCATGCTGGCTTCATGGAATCCTCATCCTCCTTGGAACCATGCTGGACAACATGGTTTTGGCTTGGAATACTATGCTAGTTTCATGGAATCCTCACTACGACCACATTGGCCAACAAGGTTTTGGCATAGAAGACTATGTTGGTTTCATGGAATCCTCGTTGGGACCACATTGGATTCTAGCCTAGAAGACTATGCTAGTTTCATGGAATCCTTGTTGGGACCACGTTGGAACCACACTTGTTAGCGAGGTTTTAGCTTGGAAGACTATGTTGGTTTCATGGAACCCTCATTGACCTTGTTGAAGCCATGATGGCCTTGCTGGAAAAATGAAAGCCTAATAATTCCAATGTTGGGTGTAGGTGGGTCCAGCATAATTTTGGCTTTGACCAACATAAAACCCATGAAAACACCAAATTTGGCAGTTCCCAAGGCATTTTCAGCCTTCCCAAGCCCAAATAAATATAGACATGGCATAACTTTTTTCACTTTAGAAGTGAGGCAATAACAACTTATGAGGCTTTTTTTTAGCCCCAATAAGTTAAAGTGTGTAAAATTGTAGCTTATGGGTTACAAACCTCACATTTTACAATGAAAATCCAACCTCAAGTTCAATGGTGAAGGTTACAATGCCAACAAGTTGCAACATGAATTTTCTTGATGGTGTTTCAATGTTGTGTTGCCATGTTCATTGCTTTTGATTTTTTTGTTTATTCTTTTAGCATTGAATATTCAATATATATATATATATATAATCTTTTTACTTTTTGGCTCTTTATGTTTAATACTTTTTGAGTGTTTTTTTTTCATTTATTGTATTTTGAATCTTCTTGGATTTAACATTTAGTATTTTTGAGGTATGATCTTATATTTAATACTTTTTTATTCTTCTCAAAGAATATGGGATTGATTCTTTATGTTTAATGGCTTTGATTTTTGTTTTGCTTTATTCTTTGCAATTTTTTTGTTTGTTAGTTTTTTATTCTTTAAAGATTTAGCATTATGTATGGTTAAAATATGATCTTACATTTATTTCTTTTTATTTCTTTTTTCAAATAATATAGGGTACTAGTCCTGTGATTTTAACCTAGCTTTTATAGGTGCAAATCTTGTGAGTAGACTATCTAGGTTATAACCTATGTTGTGTTGCTATGTTCATTTCTTTTTAATTTTTTCTTTCATTTTATTTTTTTATTTGATTTTTTTCTATTTATTGTGTTTTAATTCTTCTTATATTTAACATTTAATATGATTTAGGTCTAATATTATATTTATTATTTGTTGATTCTTTTTAAAGAATATGGGGGCTATTGGTGTTGGGCTTTAAACTCTAAACCTAGCTCATATGAGTGCAAATCTTGTGATAAAACTAATTGGATTATGACATGTTGCTATGTTCATTACTTTTTGATTCTTCAACATTATTTTGGAGAAAGGTATATTCTTTTTGAATGTAAAATTAAGGATTTTTATAGGTCATATCATTCGCATTCTACTTTAACTATGTTTATAATGTTTTTTCATGTAGTAGAGCATTAAAATAACACAGAATTATAATATTTTTGAATTCATGAATATTTAGGTGATTTTTCTGAATCCATAAATTTGTATGTTTTTAAAATTTTAGCATTAATGTTTGGCTCACTACCAACCAAACTAATTGCATAGTCAATGGAAAGATTGTTAGTGTTCCTAAGTAGAAATATAGACTAAAGCCAAATGGTTAAATATCAAATATTATATGTAAATAACAAATTAATTCTTTAAGTGGTAAGGAGACATGTCCAAATTAATTCTTTTTAGACTTTTAAATATTTCAAGAGATCCTAAATACTACGTTGTTTAGAATTTTCACTAATTTTCATTGTATAAAGACCAAGGATCACTTTAAAAAAGTTTTTGGTTTTCTCAAGATGAACCAAAATATGCATTAAAAATTCATCATGACTTGCATTGTGATTGGAGATAGAAATTACGATGGATAATTAAGGTATCCTTAGTGATGAGTGGCAAGGTACCCCTACACTTAACCATACGAATATGAGCATCTCACGCGCGATCCGGTCGAACTCCAAGGACTAAGTGCTTACACGCCTTAATGGAACACTCAGGGTTAATCAATCGTTGTCTTCCCAAACTTACTTGTATTGTCACAGTTGTATGGTTAAGTAAGCTTGAGGTATCTGATTTTTTATAGCTTTTATATTTTTGATGTCTTATGCTAATAAAGGAAAGGAGAGAGAACTAAGTGACTAACTTACACTAACTATTCACCAACTAAGTTCTAATTGTTCCTAACACCAGTATCCATTCCCACTTGCCGCACACATCTTGAACTAGTGCAACGTTGTCAGGATTACCAAATGCTAGTCATTATTGGGTTACCAAGCGCTACACACATGCTCGAAGTGGTCGTATTGAGTGTACTTAACTAGGAGAGTTAAAAGGTTGAAAGAGATATTAATTAACTAAGAAAACATTTAAACATTCAACAATAATTAATTACTATTTATCTTAATTTGTATGCTGCAAGGTTTATCATAAAGTTCATCTTTATTGTCGTACACAAATGTGTGCTCAGGTACAATTTGCTTGAATGAAGATCTGTTCACTTTAAGACTTCTAGTGTGGGCACACAGAAATTATTCTAACTCTCGAATGGTAAAACTGCAAGAGTTTGGCTAAGGGTCTAAGTCTAACTCCCCAGAGCAAGGGAAGCTGCCTCTTATTTATAGAAATTGAAGTAGGACACGATGCGATATCGCAGATGTGATATTGTGTATGCGATATCACGTACGCGATATCGCGGCTCATCACTTAGGGTATGCGTTAGTGAGTTAAACAACTTTATCTTTTGGGCTATCATCATCTAGCATATTTTAAAGGATAAAAAATGTAAATTATGGCTCAAAACCCTAATTCTATGACTATAAATTTGTTAAGAAAGAAACAAACTCAATGCAATGTGAAGAAACCCTAATGTGATCAAAATGTTAACTAATGTCCCATTCATGATAATTATCTTAAAAATCTAGCAAACTCAAAAAATATTAATAGAATAATTAAATCTAAAAACTAGGCATTTCATTAAAGAGTTGCTAAATAGATAGAAATTGACCAAAACATATGCGCTATATGCAAAAATACCAAAAACCCATACAAATGAAGAAAATCATTAAATTACCCTACTTAAAAGATAACACTAAAGGAAGAAACCTTCACACTATGATCTCCTAAATAAGCTCCAAATCCTAACCAAACTTGTAGGTCAACAATGGGATCTAAGAGAAGCCTAAAATGAGATTTGAAACTAAGCTCCTACCAGATCCTAGTTAATATCATAGATTTAGATCTAGCTTTAGTCCTATTTAGTAGCATCTTTCTTTCTGATTTTGTCTCCTAGATATTAGTTGATGGTCTTTCATGGAATGGTTGTTTGGTTTTTATGCTTGCAAGTGTATGAGATGGTTGGTTAAAAAAGGTTATTTAAGGAAAAACTAAAAATAAAAAGAAATTATAATTCTAAAAATATTTAAAAATAGTATTGTAACATGGTCTAGTATATAGCATTGGTTTAATGTACATCTCATAAAGATAAGCTACTAGTTATGTCTATACCTAAACTAATAACAAAGTCTAAACTCAAGGACATAACTAATGGAGGGGTTAACATGAGAGACTATAAAAACATAAGCTAAAACAAATTAAAAAATAAAAGATAAAACTAAATATTAAATTACAAAAATACAAAATAATATAAACAAGGCATACCACAACCAAAGTAGTTCCTCATGTGCCAATCACTCATTGAGTGCTTAATACCTACTAGCTCTAAACTCTAAAAATGAGGTTAGTGTACATATACTAGATTAAATGAAAAATTCAAAATGCAGAAAAGTAGAAAAATACTAAAAATATTAAAAACATAAAAAGTACTAAAAATAAAAATAAAAGAAAAAGAAAAAGAAAACATTATAATATAATAAATTAAAAGGCAATTAAAAAGAGGATAGCAAGGCACATAGCTCAAACCACAAAAGCATAGCCAATAAAAGAAAAAGGTTAATAAAGAATAATACATAGGATAATAAATAAGACATCTAGCATTCAAATCACAAACATACTAACAAGGGGTGTCTAATGTAGGAGTGTTATTGTAACAACATTACCCCTACGTTATCTGAGATCTAAAGGAATTACTTTAGATCCAATAACTCATAGTGGAAGACCTAGGAACTACATCTCCAAGCGAGCAATGCATCCACTTTAATTACTTAGAAGGGAGCATGTAATGCATTTGAATCTTTTTAATTAAATATATCCCTCTAGAAGATCATCTACGACTTTGAATGAGGACAAACAAATAAACAACCTATAGACATCATTAGTAGGAGGACAATAATATATCTACATGGGGTGGCTTATCCCTAGACTTCTCATGAATTGGTACAAGGTTTGACACATCATTGCACCTAGATTATCTAATCTAGACTACCTACATATCTACGATCATTACAAAATCAAGTCCCATGTAGTTCTATTAGTGCGAGGATAGGATGAAGAGGATAAAGAAGGGGAAATAGGATGGAGTCTCATTGTTCCTTAGAATTGCCAAGCCATAGTAGTTTTCCAATACTTAAGTATCATGGATGCATATCTTAGAGTGTTCCATGATCCTTGAACTATGGGAAGGAACTAGGAGAACTGCTGACCTTGAGACCTCTCTCATAATTCTTTCCCATACAAAAGAAGTGACATCCTCAGAGTGGAGCCTAGGATAAGCTTTAAGAGTACACTTATTGTATAGGTTTGAACTTCATTAAATTTTGGGAGTTACCTAACTCAAATGATACAAAACTCGATGAAAGGTACTAATCCCAAAGACTTGATATGTCCTTTCAACCAAGGCCTCGCATGAAATGTAACGAACACTTGGTGAAACCTAGAAATCATCCTACTCCATGATGAAAGAGATAAGATCAATTCAAAGAAATAACCTTACTAAGGAGTCCCTTAGATATATTCCTTTAGTTAGTTTAAGAGACTTATCCTCATACATAGTTCCATACCTACAGAAGAGAACATACTCCTCTCTCACAAGTCTCGTTAAATGGCCCCTCAATGCCCGTTTATAATAAGAGATTTTTTGTTTAATCAATGTAAAGGATCACCAAGATTTATTTTCAGCCTTAACAATGGACTTGGGAGACCTCATTTCAAAGAGAACATCTTCCAAGGGGAGCCATGTCTTAACAAGCAACCTCAAAGCTTCCTAGATCCCTAGGTAGGGTGCTGAAACACCACAAAATTTTGGCCTAGCACTTTCAAACAAGATTCAAGCTAAGTCATGCGGCTACCCAAGCATGAGTACAACATGACCAAACTTGGAGGCCTCCGAAATAGCCCCCGATGGTTCACAATTTAATAGGCAAGGTTCCCTCGGGGTCCACAGGCAACTGCACCAGCTTTCGGCATCTGGAATCAAAAGTTTTGGGCTCAAAATGCTTGGTTTTGGCTAAGTATACTTTGGTTACATTTTCTTACGCTGCACAACGTAAGGCTCAGCGTCACCAACTTTTGGAGCCTCGAAACTGAGTCAAAACAGGCCAAAATTGAGCACAAGGATCCTCCATGACCTTCACCAAGGTCCCTAGTAGGTCCCAACCTCCAGAAAATCAAGATTTGGGCCTCAAATGTGCCATTTTGACTTGGTGACGCTGGGGTTACATTTTCTTACGCTGCACAGCGTAAGGATCAACGTCACCAACTTTTGGATCCTTAAAACTGAGCCAAAACAGGTTGAAACTGAGCACAAGGACCCCCCATGACCTCCACTAATGGTTACCCCAGGTTCCTAGCCCTCAGAATCTTGATTTTGGGCTCGAAAATATATTGTTTCCACTGCTTACGCCCAAGTCACGCCCAGGTCACACTGGGGTCACGCTGGAGCATGAGCACAGCATAACCAAATAAAAATTGGTCTAAACAAGTAGTCCCAAGCACAATGTTAGCATCAACTCAACTTCTAAGGATAGGCAACAGTTCTACTTGTTAACAGGCTCTAAAAAAATCAAAGTTTGGGTGTAAAACACGACATTTTGGCTTGGTTATGCCTGGGTCATGCCTAGCTCACACCTAGGTCATGTTGGGATCATCCTAGAGTCACGCTGACAGCGTGAGCCCAGTGTAAGTTACCAAGATGGCTTAAAATCAAGTATAAATAGGCTCAAAAGTAGCATACAGGTGGCCCCCAAGGGTAGGCAACAGTTACGCTTGAAGGACAGGCCTTGAAAATGAAGATTCGATGCAAAATGAACCATTCTAACTAGCTCACGCCCAGCTCACGCCCAGCTCACACCCAGCTCACGCCCAGCTCATACCCAGCTGATGCCCAGGTCATGCTGACAGCGTGAGCCCAACATAAGCTGCCAAAAGTGGCCCAAAGCATTTCAGACACACGCCGAAGACACGCTAGGACAAGATCAACTCAAATCAACATCTTGCAGTAGCCAATCCAAGAGACCATGAAGTTCCAAGCAAGCCGAAGTCAAATTTTAATTACAAATTCATTGTAAATTTTTCATTGTAAGCTTCACTATGTGTGAGCCTGTCAAGCCCTTACGTTGCTTCCATGGGCATAAGCTAGCTTGCGTTGTAAGATACAGTGCACCTGGTCTAGAATGTAGTTTGCCCACATACACTTGTCACGCGATTCGTTTTTCTCTCATCTCGCATTCATCGATCCCATTCATTCCTACTCCCAGGCCTAGAAGAATGCATAAATACCCTGTGCATGAACATAAATGAGGTTGGCAAAAATTAGAAGCAAGAAAACAAGTAATCCTTAGCTTGAATGCATGTGGCTTCTAATGCCTATAAACACCTCGCATCGGAGCTTAACGTTCGACTTGCAACACAACTACGTTTTGACCAGTGCACATCTCATTGATTCATACAACATTGTTCATTATTTGCCATCCATTGTCCTATTCTGATTTACTTTTCTGCATTCTTCCATTCCATTGCATGTTCCTACGTACATTCTATTTACGTTTCGTTACGTTTCATTATGTTCGTTACATTTCATTATGCTCCATTACTTTTCTTTGTGTTACATCATTTTCTTTGTTTCATGCTTCATGAAGATAACCCCAGCGTAGGTAGTAGCGTACTCTCGGGGAAGTCCTTGGGTTGATCTATGTGCAGACCATCCAAGGCACTCTGCCTTCATTTTTCTAGCTTGCCCTCACTCGAAGGTAGGGTCGTCTGTATCTCTCCGGAGGTCCTTTGGCGTTCGTTTTTTCTCCAGCTTTACGTCAACAATTTCGGACAGTACAGGTGCTACATGTAGCTTTGAGATTAAGGGATCTCGTCAATTCAATTAACTATATGTTGGATAACCATGAGCACACTAAAAATGTTATTCTTATGATCATTAGTCCATGTTGGTAGGAAGGATGTTGAACAAAGTTCTCCTTCTAAACAAGGTTAAAAGGTAGATGACTGATACTCAATTTAATGTACCCATCCTCACTATTCCTCCGGTCACCACATTATCCCCTCTCCTACAAGTACAACCCCAACAACCCACCCTCTCAAACTAGTGTAAGAGTAACTTTCCCACCCCAAGTAATTGGGATGCCATATGTAATACCCACTTCCACATCTACACACTTCATCCCACGAGTGCAAGTTCATACCACACCCTTAGCCCCTTTAGTACAACACTAGGTACAAAGTCTCCCTTTGCAACCCATAGTTGGGCAATGGCCCATCCCAGTTGTCCAATAACAACAATCTGTTCCACAACCCACTATTGGCCAATGGATTGCCCCTGTCACGCAACAACAACAACAACCACAACAACAACAACAACAACCTACACCTTACGGTATGCCGCCCTTAGTAGCACCCCCTATAAATATTCCATAAGTGCAACCTCCGAACACTCAACTTTCTTCCCTTCTACCCACTGTACAATAGTCTAACTTGTATGGTACTCAAACTAGCCAACCTACTGCTCCACCAAGTGCCCAAGAATGGGCTGAAGCCAGAAAGATGATGCAAGAGCTCACTGATGAGGTGAAATGCCTCAAAACTGCTAATAATGAAGAGCTTAAAGTATTAGACTTTTACTAAGACGAACATATTAGCTCTTTGGTACCACCATTAACCTTGCCCAAAGGAGTTTNAGAAAATATTAGCTCTTTGGTACCACCATTAACCTTTCCCAAAGGAGTTTCTTTGCCTCAACTAACCAAATACAACGGGGAAGGAGACCCCAACACCCATCTAGTCATGTTTAGACTAGAATGCTTATTGCTTCAGGCTTGGTCCCATGCAATCTTGTGTGTGTTTGCCATGTTCCTCACTGGGAGAGCATTAGATTGGTACCGAGCCTTGCCTTGTAACTCCATATCCTCTTTGGAGGATCTCTTACACTAGTTCGTTACCAGGTTTAAGTACAACCTGAAGCCTAAAGCAACACTAGACTCTGATATAGGTGAAACAAGCACCACTTGAGCCTATGCAGAAGTTCATCTAACGATGGAGTGTAGTCCTTAACGAACTTCATGAGCCCATCCCTGAAATGTGTTTGCTTACGATTCTAAAGGGAGCCATGAATGACTTCGTTAAGTCAAAACTGTACTACCTAAGTGCTCAAACGTTGAGCCAAGCCCTCACACAGATCAAGAACATTGAACAAGCTACACAAACTAGTGATAATCCCACCTACGTGGCTTACAAAAATGAACATGTTGTCAAGAAAAAGGCAACATCACCAACTGTAGCCACAAGCACAAAAACCACAAACACCAGTACCAACCTGATCATAATGACAACGACCACACCACAGCCCAACTTTCAGCACAAGGATTGCTCTAAATACACGCCACTACCTGCGCGACCTTCTGAACTACTAGAGTAACTCCTTAAAGCTGGGAAAATCCAATATAAACAAGTAGCGGAGAGTGCTCGTCGAAGACATGATAGGTACTGCGAGCTACTAAGGAACCCCACCTTAGCAGCACCAAATGAGCCCCTAGTCCCATGACACTTCAAGTTAGATCAATTCTGTCACTACCACCAGATGTTTGGTGATAATACCAACAACTGTCATGTCTTACAAGATGATCTTCAAGCAATGATAGAACGGGGCCAACTCAACATCAACACCCTGAGTTAACCTAGCATGAATGACGTTTCCTATGTCATAAAATCCATTAGCATAGGAAGCAATCCCAAACCTATGCGGAAACCTTTCGTGATCCATGTGCCTCTCAACAAGGTAATGATCCCCTCCGCCTCCACGAGCAAGAGGCCTTCCATTGTCATCCAGGTGCCACCTTGAGCACCTGCAAAACCTTTCGTGGTCAAAGTACCACAACAATCATTCACTAAGATGTTAAACTAGCATGATGCACTGACCACAATCACAAAGAAACCTTTTGTCATCAAGGTGCCACAACAAGCTAGTCAAACACTAACGACTCTTCCCACACTACCATTTGTCATAAAGGTGCCACCACGTGATGGCCCCTCACCTACCCAGAGCCCAACCATAGGCAATGTCTCAACCTCTTCTCCCTCAAGAGTCAACCTTGCCAACAACATGGGTAAGCCTACCAAATGGTAGCTGAAGAGGACAAACGAACAATGAACAACACCCATAGTCGACATAGTCAAAGAAAAAGCCACACCAAGTAAGCAACAATCAAACGCTGGGGCCCCTGCCCCTAATCTCAAGCAAACTAGACCCAAGCCCTCTATGCAAGAGGCCCATCCCTCAACCCACACGAATGAAGCCAAAGCCAATACAATGACCAACAACAAAGACTTTGTAGTTGCACTAGCCTAGGTAAAACAAATGCTCAAACAGAAGAACACAACGATGAGCTTGTACGACCTGGTCACGACTTCAATCATTCACTGCGAAGCCTTGGCTCAAACATTAGCATCCATTCCTGTTATGGAGGACATCCCCATAAACGAAGAATCCATCTATGCAAAGACTTCGCAACACACACCACAAGGATTGGGTTCAAACACCTTAGCCTTCCACGATGATGCAGTTAAAGTCAACCCCAAACGAGGGGAGGTCACAAAAGCTCCATTGTCGATTAGTGTATGTGTTGGACAATGTACCATTCGTAGAGTGCATGTTGATGACGGTGCAGCAAGAAATGTAGCTTTATACTTTGTCATCGACAAACTAGGCATGATAGATGAGATCATGCCAACAAAAACCACGTGTTTAAAATCCTTCAACGGATCACGTGTCACAGTTAAGGGCACAATCAACTTAGCCTTTGTGGCAGGAGAACAATTCCCCACCAGCGCAAAATTCACTATCATAGAAGAGATGCCAAGTTTCAACATAATTCTTGGCAGACCTTGGCTAGCCCAACAATGGGCCATTTCCTCACTGATACATTAAGAAATTCGCCTTCCATACGAAGGTGGACAAGTCATCATACATGGTGATAACACTTCCTTTCAAGCCATCCACAACATAGACATGTCATACGTCTTGAAAGAAGAGTCTCTTGATGGAACACCCATGGCAATAAACACAACACCTAGAGCTAAAACTCCCGAACGAGTGGTAAAAATTGAAAGCCTCCCAGAGCAACCAAAACCTAGCATGCCTCCTAGACCACGTCCAGCTAGGAAATAACCACACGATCAAGGCTCCCCTATGACCAAAAACATGTATGATCCCTACCCACTCTTCACCTTTTTTCATTGTACATACATCACCTTCATTTGCATTATACTAGCTTACGCGTTTACATGCGGCCTGAAATGGCCTTAAACTAGCTTGTGGCTCGAAAAGGCCTTAAACTAACACATGGCCTGGTACGGCTTTAAACTACCATGCACAGCCTGAAAAGGCCCTAAACTACCGCTTTTCGCATTATTTCCTATTTTGTTTGTGCATTTAGGTTCTATTTTCAGTAGTTACTACTTGACATTGTGCTCTCTAGTTTCTTCTTTTGCAGGATCACATAGATGTACGTGCATGCATCCATCATCGTCCTGGCATCATGATGGTAAACTGATACCACAGACTCATCCTAGCATCATGACGGTAAACTAATATCATAGATTCATCCTAGGAATCATGACGATAAACTGATACCACAGAACGGTCCTGACATCATGACTTAAAACTGATACCACAGAATAGTCCTGGAGCTATGACTTAAAAACTAGTACCACAGAATGTCCTGGCGTCATGACGGTAAACCGACACCACAGAGCTCTATCCGACATGACACTAAACTATCACACTCATTCGCCAGAGTCACTAAGACTATAAACTGGCTAGCCTCTTCATAGTCTACCACAACTATAAACTAGCATTGCACCATCTGCTACGACAATAAACTGGCAATGTCCAAAGGATTATGACATAAAACTAATCTATGACAGTCCGCCAAGACTATAAACTAGCAACTTCTTCACTGGCCTACTAATCAGTTGTTGAAATCAAATACCATGTCTTCATCAACCTGCTGCATGAATTCATCACATGGACTCTGACAACATTGCTGTTGCTCAATTTTGTTTTCCTGCGGTTGCATGTGGTGTCTCCATCCCATCGGTTGCATCCATGTTTAAAGTGTTAAGCTAACCCATTCAATTGTGTTTTTCTTATCTTCTTGGAGTTGTGTTTGCAGGATGACACCCGAAGGTGTTTGTACATGAATGCACTTCATCACGGCAACAAAGTACCACATTGTTCCTGATGCATGTAACCAGGTTAATCAAACTGTTCACAAGTACATTCCCAATTTCCCAAACATCCCTTATTCCCTAACATGTTCTCTCTACCATGTTTAGTTACATTTCCTGGATACATCCCAGTCACCCCAAAACTCTGANGCTCATGTCTCAAATGATCATGTTTTACATCATCAGGTGGCTTTGGCTATTTACAACAGGCTCCGTTAAACACAACACAATAGTACCGTTTCTCCAAAGACCACACCTCCTATGCCTTGGTTCCGAGTCTGCTATGCATTGGCTGTTGACAAAGACCAAAAATTGGCTCGTTCACATGAGAGCATTCCTCTCCCGTAGTTCAAAAAATGACACCCTTGACCAATCCATGACTTCCCCCAGTTACAATCCCTTGCATTTTGAACCACATTCCCTCAATCCCATGTACTTTTGAACACGGTGTGATGACATCCGGCCAGGGGTCGACGGACAATGCTTGATACCCGGTTGCTCGTGGTGTTTTGTACTTCTTTGTCGATGCCTCTCAGGTAGATTCCTCCAGGAGTCAACAAAGAGGGACCAATGAAACACCACAAAATTTTGGCCTAGCACTTTCAAACAAGATTCAAGCTAAGTCATGTGGCTACCCAAGCATGAGTACAACATGACCAAACTTGGAGGCCTCTGAAACAGCCCCTGATAGTTCACGATTCAACAGGCAAGGTTTCCCCGAGGTCCATAGGCAACTGCACCAGCTTTTAGCATCTAGAATCAAATTTTTTTGGCTTAAAATGTTTGGTTTTGGCTAAGTATACTTTGGTTACATTTTCTTACGCTGCACAGCGTAAGGCTCAGCGTCACCAACTTTTGTAGCCCCGAAATTGAGTCAAAATAGGTCAAAATCGAGCATAAGGACCCCCCATGACCTTCACCAAGGTCCTCAGTAGGTCCCAGCCTTCAAAAAATTAAGATTTGGGCCTCAAATATGCCATTTTGACTTGGTGACCGTGGGGTTACATTTTCTTACGCTGCACAGCGTAAGGATAAGCGTCACCAACTTTTGGAGCCCTGAAACTGAGCCAAAACAGGCTAAAACTAAGCACAAGGACCCCCCATGACCTCCACTAATGGTTAACCCAGATTCCAAGCCCTTAGAATCTTGATTTTGGGCTCAAAAATACACTGTTTCCACTACTTACGTCCAAGTCACGCCTAGGTCACACTGGGGTCACGCTGGAGCATGAGCACAGTGTAACCAAACAAAAACTGGTCTAAACAAGCAGTGCCAAGCACAATGTTAGCATCAACTCAACTTCTAAGGATAGGGAACAATTCTTCTTGTTAATAGGCTCTAAAAAAATCAAAGTTCAGGTGTAAAACATATCATTTTGCCTTGGTTACGCCTGGGTCACGCCTAGCTCACGCCCAGGTCACACTGGGATCACGCTAGAGTCATGCTGACAGTGTGAGCCCAGTGTAAGTTACCAAGATGGCCCAAAATCAAGTATAAACAAGCTCAAAATTAGCATACAGGTGGCCCTCAAGGACAGGCAATAGTTACGCTTGAAGGATAGGCTTGGAAAATCAAGATTCAATGCGAAATGAACCATTCTAACTAGCTCACGCCCAGCTCACGTCTAGCTCATGCCCAGGTCATGGCCAGGTTATGCTGAGGCTATGCTGATAACGTGAGTTACCAAAAGTGGCCCAAAGCATTTCAGACACACACCGAAGACACACCAGGACAAGATCAACTCAAATCAACGTCATGTAGTAGCCGATCCAAGAGACCATGAAGTTCCAAGCGAGCTGGAGTCAAATTTTAATTGCAAATTCATTGTAAATTTTTCATTGTAAGCTTCACTATGTGTGAGCTTGTCAAGCCCTTATGTCGCTTCCATGGGCGTAAGCTAGCTTGCGTTGTAAGATACAGTGCACTTGGTCTAGAACGTAGTTTGCCCACATACACCTGTCACGCGATCCATTTTTCTCTCATCTTGCAGTCATCGATCCCATTCATTCCTACTTCTAGGCCTAGACAAATGCATAAATACCCTGTGCATGAACATAAACAAGGTTGGGAAAAATTGGAAGCAAGAAAACAAGTAATCCTTAGCCTGAACGCATGTGACTTCTAGCGCTTGTAAACACCTCACAGCGAGCTTAACGTTTGACTTGCAATGCAACTACGTTTTGACCGGTGCACATCTCATTGATTCATACAACATTGTTCATTATTTTCCATCCATTGTCCTATTCTAATTTACTTTTCTGCATTCTTCCATTCCATTGCATGTTCTTGCGTACATTCTGTTTACATTTACGTTTCGTTACGTTTCATTACGTTCGTTACATTTCATTACGCTCTGTTACTTTTCTTTGTGTTACATCATTTTCTTTGTTTCACGCTTCGTGACAATAACCCCAGCGTAGGTAGTAGCGTATGCTCGGGGAAGTCCTTGGTTGATCTGCATGCAGACCATCCAAGGCACTCTGCCTTCATTTTTCCAGCTTGCCCTCACTTGAAGGTAGGGTCGTTTGTATCTCTCCGGAGGTCCTTCAGCATTCGTTTTTCCTCCAGCCTTACGCCAACGATTTCAAATAGTACAGGTGCTACATGTAGCTTTGAGATTAAGGGATCTCGTAATTCAATTAACTATATGTTGGATAACCATGAGCACACTAAAAATGTTATTCTTAAGATCATTAGTCCATGTTGGTAGGAAGGATGTTGAATAAAGTTCTCCTTCTAAATAAGGTTAAAAGGTAGATTAATTGTTTTGTCCTTGCTTTCATAGGATAGACAAGCATCGCAAACCATTTTTCCATTATGGAATAACATATATCCATATTCAAATTAATGAAAAAGACCAAATTTGCTTGGAAAACTTCTAAAGAATGCAACCAAGACATCCCATACACTTGTTACCATATGAAACTATCAAGTATTCCCAAGACAGAGTTTAACTACTTGAAAGATAAATCAAGCTAAGGATGGCTATGAAAACTGGCACTAGGATAGTCCTCATTTTACATCATCCACCATAACCTCTCCACCCATCTAGAGGGAGAACTAATTGAAGTTTGCTAATACCATTTGATCTCCCTATCTTAGGAAATAGGACAAGCACCATTCTTTAGTAAGTGACTTACATTAAATGGAAGTATTTAGCAAGTCTCTAAAGAAACGATGTTGCCATTGTATCTTATGGAACATTTATGTGCTCATGATTTGCATCACATGTCATGCTAGGAATATTTGAACATAAAAATTGATCATATAAAATTCATATTTCTATTGGATTGGAAGATGGATTTAAGAGATCTTCATTGTGAGGTTGCTTCCTCAAAGTAAGTCTACAATGTCATTTGCATCATACCCATCATATAGGCCAAGGTAGACCATTCAGCCAACACTATGACACTGCATATCCACTACTTGTTATGAAAAAACATGGATTCAAGGTCTTACATATCATTTTTTCTAACATCAAGGACCAATAGCAATGTACTAATGTGTTGACCATTGAAGTTATCACAAACAAGGAATAAATTTGACCATATTAAGCCATGTTCAAAATTTCACGATATACAAGCCCAAAAACTTGAAACATCTGAGGTGGACTACGTCTTAACACTACTGGCTCTATTTCATAGAAGATGTCCCAAATTGGAAGTGTCTTTTGTTAATAAACAACTACAAGGAGTACTAGGTCCTCAATGAAATTTGATAGAACATTGATAGAAGAATAATCATGATTAATTAATAACTGCTGCCTTTTGTTATCAGTGCTCATAAGGTTTTGAGGTAGGGGAGGATTACCAGAGGTATCTAGAGGACCATTTGGAGAAGTCCATTTGGAAAAATAAAACCAAGAGATCTCAAAAGATCATACCCTACTTAAGAATTTAAGAGAACAAAACTTCTACTTCATCAATTGCATCAGTAAAGAATTCATATATTTGAGCATTGTAATCATACTTTATCTCTCTTATATGTTCTAAAAGTTTTGGCACTTGGGACCAAAGTTTGGATTTAGCCCAAACATTTTCTATATTCTAAAAATTAAGAGTAACTAACTATTTCAATTGAATTAATCAAGTCTATCATCAACTAAGGGATTTGTGTGTGAGGAAGGTATGCCATGCCATCAGGCTAGAGAGTCAATGGCTAAAAGAATGCATTGTTAACATAGTCTAAACACACCTATAAGGGAGTATGCATTAAAACATCTAGCACCTTTAAGAGAGGAGGGGTCATACATTTTAACCTAAATAGATTCATGAGTCCTAAGTTATGAACACTTTGGATCAAGCATCTAAAGTACATGTGGAGAACATTTGAATAGGAGCATCAAGAGAGACCAACAAGAAGAAGAACTGAGAACAACATTTGTGTAGGTATGGACCACCATTTCATGGCTTGTCATATGGCCTCAAGACTGCATCTGCCTAAGGGAGAAGGAGACCAAACATTAAAATCCAAGGTTGGTGTATTCACAAAGATTAGTTAAGAAACTAACTGTTGGCGACCGTTTGGGACGCAACCGCCAACGAGTGTCCTTGAACAGGATTTAGGTGCTTGCTGGTCTCTGGCAACACCAAGGCCCAGATACCTCCAAATAGACTCAGTAGTTAATGTGAGTATGTGTGTGTGCTCTTGCAGTGTGCGGTTGTGAAATATGAAATGATTGCATTGTGTGTAAACTACGAATGACTTTTCTTAAAGAGATTCAGCCAACTTTGTCAAGTACTGTGAGTTGTTGAGAGTTCCTATTTTGTTCAATTGCCTAGTCTACACGGTCCTTAGAATACCTACTTGTAACAAATAAAATTTTGCAAAAACATTTGAGCACAACTCTGTGAATCTACTTCTAATTTTCCCTAGAGAAAGAGATAGTTCCATAAGAAAACTAGAAATAGAGCAAG
>MNCI01008656.1:30222-60499 GCA_015680685.1 Gnetum montanum
CAAGAACAATAAGAGCAATCTAAAAATCCCAAAATTACTTGCCAAGGATGATACTATCTAAACCACTAGTTAGAAGATTTAAACAAAATAAAAATAAAACATAACTCACAGGACTTTGACAAAGAGGCTGAAATCCTTTCTTTAGCCAGTCATGTTACAAGCAATCTTTCACAATGTCTTCTTACAAGCTCTTCCTGGAATCCGAAGTGTGTCTCCAAGTGAGAGCTCCCCCAAAAGTGTTATCCTTCCTTGACCCCTGAAGCCTTTTTATAATGTTTAAAAGGTAGGTAGGTAAGTTACAATATATCTTGGGTGGTTATAACCACCATAGAGAGAAAAAAGTTGCGGGTGACAAGTGTCCTATTTAGTTGCCAAGTGTCTTCATTCAGTTGCCAAGTGGTCACCATGGAGACAAAAAGGCTATAGTTGACAAGTGGCCTTGGTGGTGGTTATAACCACCATTTCAATTGACAAGTGTTCAATTCACATGGGACTTGGAACAATTGTTGCACAAATTCCCTTTTTAAAGCATAAAATATTTTATTGTTATTTAAATCATAGTAGTAGAGATAGTAACCATGGAGTTGTTGCATATATGGATGGGATAATATATAAATATGTATGTATGTATGTAATATTTATCCATCTATCTTATGCTTGGGACCCATGGTTTACTTCTTGCTTGCCATTAGCCTTGTCTGTCTATCCAAATCATCTGTGAGTTGAAGGATTTGAACCTACAAAATGCATTAAACCGAAACGCTATGCCATGGTAGTTATATCTGATAACAATTCTGACATAAACGGTGGGACCTCCACATATTGATTGAAAAATTTTTCTGAAATAATTCCTGCCAAAAACGTGGTGAATCCCAGCTTAGATTTTTTTATTTTTGCTGTAATCCATGAATAGACGTTTAGAAAGAAAGGATGCAAGCCCAGATCCAGTTCCTCCACCCACAGCGTTGAAAACTAGGAAACCCTGAAGACCGATGTAGTTGTCAAGTTCTCAACGGTAGAAATCAGCAGAGTTCCCTGTACGCATTTTCGTGACCACTACGGCTGTGCGTTTAGACAACACCGTGCCGGTGCCACTGTCGTCCTCTCCGCTAATGCCCACCATGGGATTCCTGATCACGAAGTACACATTCTACGAAAATGCATTCCACCTTTCTGTACAGGCGATGTCACAATCGCCTTGTGAAACTGAAACTTTATTACTCTACAAGACTTAGAAGGTCATGAGTTGCTGTTTCAAGATCGAAGATGCTGTCAGTTTGAATTTCTTAGATCAGATCCTCAACGCAGCGAAGGCACCTAAATTTGCTAGTTTTTCACTGCAAAATGGAAGTCCTTGCTAAATCTTCTGGGTAACTGCCACCGCAAAACAAGGCCCTGCCGCACAAAATGCTCCATTTTTTTTCTAATAGCACCATTCGTTACCATAAAACAAGATCCTGCCATGTTTTCATGCTCCTTCATCATAAATTTGTCTGGTATGAATTGTAGAGCATTTTTCCACACTCTCAAATTTTGGCTGATGGCCCAGATATTGAAGATGATTCTAGATCATTTGGCAGATGAAGTCGTAGAGTTTCCTTGATCATGTAGTTCAAAACATTTTCACACTCTTCACTTGGTTGAATATGAAAAAAAATAATAGTGTCATTTTTTTTGCGATTATTCTATTCCAATTCATGAATGCTCGGCCCCTCGAATTGGGCCCATGAAAACCCTCGGCTTGGGACCGTGAAAACCTCTAGAAAATCTATCTCTGTTTATGATGGCACAGGGCCAGATTCCTCTTGCCGCTTTTTTNTCAAATTTCTTGGTGGAGCTTCTCCATGATGCCCAAATTTCTTATGATCTCACTCATCATTCACTCCAGAGCTGAACTCAACCATGCCACTAGGAGCATCATTTTTTGTCAAAACCTCTTATTGCAGCACCTTGAAATCATTCTCAAAAGTATCAAATGTCCATGGCTTCCCAATAAGAACTCTCGTGTCTTTGTTGCAGATGAAGTAACCAGGGCTACCCCACCATAAGCTAGAGAAATATCTGCAATTGACACACCATTTGCTTTTGACTCTAGATAGACCCTCATGCCAGCATTCATAATTGCAATGTCATCATCCCTTTATTTTCAAAACATTCAATTCAGCAACATGGGTAGCTGCAATAAGAACATTGTACTACATCCTCTTGAATTTCATTTCTATTCCAACTTCATGGTTAGTTAACTGTTGCAAAATTCTTCACAACAAAGAGCATAATCCTCCTTGAACAGTTTCAGTTCATTAGGATTCTGTACCTCACTATTTGCAAATAAGTCCACTTGTCCCATAAAATGGCCAAAATGTGCCAACACTAACATTTAAGAACTTAGCATAATTCTATTACAACATTCTATTAT
Source organism: Gnetum montanum (assembly GCA_015680685.1). Taxonomy (NCBI): domain Eukaryota; kingdom Viridiplantae; phylum Streptophyta; class Gnetopsida; order Gnetales; family Gnetaceae; genus Gnetum; species Gnetum montanum. The sequence continues at coordinate 32,639 of MNCI01008656.1, forward strand.
TGGCACCAATAGACATCAAGAACTACCTACTACCATGGTCATTATTGGTGTATAAATTGATGAGGAGCTCCCATGGATTTCACAATCCAAGATCTCTCAAAGTTTTAAAACAACAAATTGAACAAGAAAAAGGAAAATAAAAGCTTTATTCTTGGTCAAATTGATAAATTACAACTGAAAGGAAGCACAATTCCTAAGGATAGATAAGAGATTCAATCCAACTCTTGTACACTTAATCAAAGCAATCTTACACATACAAGGATGATCATCAAGGCATCTTGCTAGACTCTATCTCTCTCTATCTCTCTCTACTCTTCTCTCACTCACGTCTCTCTCCCTAGACTTTCTCTTCAAACTCTGTTTAGACTCTCTTCATCAAATTGAAGGCCTAAGAGGTCTATTTATATCATTTCCTCCCCGTCTCTTCATCTTTACTCCAATTTATCATTCAATTTAATGTTCATTGAAATCCATGGAAGATGTCTTCGAGAAATAGGAGATGTCTCTCTAGAGTGCAGAGGTCATTAGAGTAGACATCTTCAAATCATGTGGGACATCTCAACAAATATGTCTACAATGTAGATAAGACATCTCCTTTGTAGATGAAATGTCTCCTTTGCAAAAGAGACATCTCCTCGTTAAGGCCAAAATACAAAGATGCTTGTTTCATGGCTTGGAACCTCTAGAAATGTCTAAACAAGTCCCCATAGCTCCTAGAACACCCTCAAGTTATCAAAATGGTCTCAAGACACTCCCAAACATGCCAAAACTTCAGAGAAATATCCCATCAATAGAGAGATGTTACTTTGGCCTATGTGATGTCCACATCAGCACCCTTCTCCTTCAAAACCCTATTGATTCCCACACAAGATCTCTTTACACTTGGGATAGTTGTTGAGCCCTCACATAGGCCATAATTCACACAAAAACCAAAGCACAACACACATGGATTGGTTAGAGCTCATAACATTTTGTCTCTACCATCCAAAACTTATTTCACAAACACATATAAACACACAACATAATGTTTGCATGACACACATAAACACACACAAATACATACTAGCACAATTTTGTGCTTACATAACAATGGAGAAATTCATGAAAGAAGAGTGGATATGATCTTTTCCCTTAAAGGCTTCACCATGTTTTCATTTTAAGAGCATTAAATCTCATGTGTTTCTTTCATGACCTACAACAAAATATAAGTATGGAAATTCAAAAGGATTAGGTCTTCTCAAATCAATTTTCTTGCTTCCATCCTTTTTCCTCTTCTTTACCTTATTCTTCTTGGTGTTTGAAAGATTACCACTTGGCTTCCTTTCATCATCATCACCACAATGTAGATTATTTTCATGTTGCTTATCCATTTCACAACCAAGATAATCAAGTTCTTAAACACCTTTGATAAATTCATCCTTGTCATCATAATTCATAGCAACCATTTCCAATTTCTGAAAAATCATATCATTATCAATGTCTTCACCAACATTAATAATGACCTTCTCATAATGACTATGCTAATAGCCATCATTATCAAACACATTACCATTATTAGTCTTCCTTTTACTAAAAATGGCATCAAAAATCACATTGCTCTCATCACTTACAACATGATTCACAATTTCATCTAAATCATCATAATGATCATGATTCTTATCATCATAATTGAACAAATCCCTACCAAGTTGAAGTGAAAAACTAGTTTCCATCACACTAGCTTCAACATGAGAGACATTACTATCATAAACAAGGTAAAGCTCACATGTACCTCTTCATGGCTTCTCCCATCCATCTTTTGTTCAACTTGATATTCAACATATGGCTGTCCAATCTCTTTAAACCTTGTAGGTTCATGATCCCAAATAGGAGTTCCCAATTCCAATGGCTTCTCCTCTTTAAAGAAATCATCAACAAGCTCTTCATCCCATTTTGGAGATACCAACTCAAAAGGTAAACTCTCTTCCATGGCTTTAACATTATTTTCATTGAAAACATCTTTAAAGCAATCATTCTTGCATATACCTTCGCTAGAAGACTCCCTTATCTCTCGTGAGATTGTCTTAACTTGGCTTAGAATCTCCTTTTCCATGCCACAATGTATAGAAAAATTGCAAAAAGTATGAGAATCATACCTTTTAGTGATGTTCTGGACTATTCTTAGAGAAGTCCCTTGATCCTTATCACTCTAGCTTGGATCCTTCACCTCCCATGACTCATGAGGTAGGAACTCTCCTTGCTTAGTAGCATATACCATCTTGGATTTTAAAGATCTCTTCATCCCTTTGATGAAGTCCTTGGTTAATTTCCTTGAAACCTTGGATTATTGAACACTCCTTTGCTCAATAAGAAATACTTGAGAACTCATTTTCTCACTAATCTATACTTCATCAAATCTTTCTTCTTCATCATTTCATTGATTAACATTTATATTTTCCATAAAAATTCAAGAATTAATTTCTATTGCATCTTCAATCACAAGAGGTCTACCTTCATTGGAGGATTCTTCCTTTTCTAAGATTTGGAGTTTTTTTCTATTAGAAACCTTTGGCTTATTATACTCCCATTGCTTGTGTCCCTTTTCACCACAATTGAAGCATTGAAGTTTGGAGGCATAACCATTTTCTTGATCCTTTACATTCTTGGAGTATTCTTTCTTAGAATCTTAGCCCTCCTTGAACTTGTCTTGCTTCTCATTAGTGTCTTCCTTGGCATTTCCATTCTCCTTGGCTTCTTTCTCATGTTCAAAAGCTTTGGAGTTCTGGCCCTTAGAAGATTTAGGACCTCTAGTGTAGCCTTGAAGTTTCTTTTTAGCATTAAGAGCCAATTCAAAAGCCTCATCCAATGTTTGGGGTTCATAGAAGGTTAGCTCTTGTTGATACTCCCTTTTAAGTCCTCCTTGAAAGTTGGATGCTTATTCATAGCCATCCCAATGAACTTTTGCAAGCTGGAAAGCCCTACAAAAATCCATATAGTAATCCTTCACACTCTTATCATCTTGCCTTAGGTACTTTAATTTTTGGATGGTCTTTTATCTATGATGAGTCTTCTCAAATTTTTGCTTGAGCATGAACTACATTAAAGAACAATCCTTGATAGGAGTATTCTTTTCACCTTGTAAGAATGAATTTCCTTCTCCCAACATAGAAGTGCTATGCCTTCTAATTTGGTTTTAACAAAAGACACCTTTTGATGATTTTCCACATCTTCAAGTTCAAAGTACTTGTTAATCATTTTCAGCCAAGAGAGAAAAGATTTAGTTCCTTCCATGTCATTGAAGGATTTGACTTCAACATGAGGCATCCTTGAAGCATGTTTGAAGGTGTTTGCCAGAGTGACTTCAATTCCTTCACCTTGCTTCCTTTGAGGCTTAGAAGGAAGTTCCTTTTTCCTTTTCCTAGAAAACTTGAATCCTTGAGAATTATTTTCAACACTAAGAACATAAAGAAAAGCATAATTTTGAGCTTCTCCTTCTTCCAAGTATTCTTCTTCAAAAGGAATATCATCTTCAAGGGATGGCATTGAGGAATGTCTTGATGAAGAATTGCATGACTTGTACCATTGCTTGGATGCTTTTGGTGAAGAAGTAGGTCCTTTGTTCTCTCTAAGCTTTTCAATTTTCTCAACAATGAGCTTGAGAACATTTCTCATGTCATCCATGTTTCTTGATAAAGCTTGAACTATTTTCTTCTTTGGAGGCATGATGAAAATTGATCTAAAAGGTGATTTTTCACAAAATTCTATAAGGAAAGGTAAAATTTTCAAGATTTCTCAAGGAATGAGACAAAGAAAGTTTTAGATCTTAAGTGAAATGAGCATAAGATCTTCAAACCCTAGCTATTAAAAGCCAATGGGTGTCCAATTTGACAATTATCTTCCAATTCTTGAAAGATATGAAAAACTTAGGGATCAAAGGGAAATTTTAAAACCCTATGATGAGTAGAAAAAGTAGAAAGAGAGAATTCATTTAAGCTTGAGAATTTGGAGTGATTCTTTGTAATTGAGATGAGAGTTATCCACTTGAATGCAATTGTCTTTGATTCCAATTTGATGAGGAGCTCCCATGGATTTCATAATTCAAGCTCTCTCAAATTCATAAAATAGAAAATTAAACAAGAAAAAGAAAAATGAAAGCTTTATTCTTGCTCAAATTGAGAAATTACAATTGAAAGGAAGCACAATTCCCAAGGAAAAATAAGAGATTCAATCCAACTCTCATACACTCAATCAAAGAAATCACACATACACAAGGATGATCATCAAGGCACCTTGCCAAGACTCTATCTCTCTCTACTCTTCTCTCACTCATCTGTCTCTCCCTAGACTCTCTCTTCAAACTCTCTTCATTAAATTGAAGACATAAGAGGTTTATTTATACCATTTCCCTTTGTCACTTCATCTTTCCTTCAATTTATCATTCAATTTAATGTTTGTTAAAATCTGTCGAAGACATCATTGAGAAGCAAGAGACATCTCTCCTGAGTGTAGAGGTCATTAGAGTAGACATCTTCAAATCATGTGGGACGTCTCAACAAAGACATCTACAATGTAAATAAGACATCTCCTTTGTAGATGATACGTCTCCTTCATCTCCTTCGCAAGGCCAAAATACAAAGATGCTTGTTTTAAGGCCTGGAACCTCTAGACACCTTCAAACAAGTCCCCATAGTTCCCAAAACATCCTAAATTCATCAAAATGGCCCCAAAATACTCCCAAAAATGCCAAAATTTTAGAGAAAGATCCCATCATTGGAGAGATGTTACTTTGGCATGTTTGATGTCCACATCACAAATGGTTTTGAATTTTATCAAGATCAACTACTACTTAAAATAAAATGAAATTAATGTAAAACATGGACTTAAGAGAGAGTTTAAGAACTATATGCAATACCAAAACAACCATGATTATCAAGGATGCATATCACAAGAACTTTCCATGATCACTAAGGGCATACCATTAGGGCATGCTAGGATCACTAAAGGATGTAAACCATTAATTATACAAGAATACCATAGTTAAGAACATGTCATAGCCACCAAAATATGATACTAATCACTTAGTAGAATTAGCCAAAAGCCTATAGAAGTTCTCATAATATAGGATGGGGGCCTACTACAATGCATTAAGAAATATTAACCATAAGAGAGTCTAGTTGTATAGGAAACAATGTTGACCAAACTTGACCTTGTCATAAGGTGTGGCACAAGCCTATAACAAGGGAATATAATAGTTCATAAAAACATCAAACAACTATTTCTCCTCAATGCATGAACTACTAATAATAAGTTTATTATATTAATATTATTGAACATACATGGAACAATGACAACATTTAGTAGGCATAATATATAATGATAGGGAATACTACCCAGGCCTAGTATGTTAAATAAAGTACTAACCAAGTCCATTCTAAGCATAAGATTCTTGACCATTAGGAGCAATACTAAATATGCACCATTTTGATCTCAAAACTTATTTTTCATGTATGTTCCCAACTATAATATTGATGTCATAGAAATTTGCCATCAGAACCAACGAAGCAAAACATGAATGCAACACACAAGCGATGTTAGAGTGTTGTTAAAAAATTTATAACCTACCATAATGGGACCTCAAGGCATTAGCCATACCTAAGCCATTAGTATTTGGCAAGGCCAATTGTACTGTTTCATGCCTTTTACTTGTCCAAAAATCTAAAGGGATTCAGAATCATGATGCGCCTAGTTGTTCCATTACAACATTAGTACTAACAAATCCATATCTCAATGCCATGGATTTGAGACCAAGTAATCAATTCATTAAGATACTAAGATCATTTATCTTGTCCCAAGATTTAGTTCTCGTAGAATCAAACTAAGATCTCCATTGTTTCAACATCTTTGTATCTATGCTACTTATAAGGCTAAGACAATAGCAGGGAAAGAAAAGAGTTAACAAGGGATTACATGCATCGCAAAAATCATAAAACATATCATCAAGCATAATCAAAAATAAAATAAACATGAAAATCTCTAAATACTACAAAGAGTAGGATCTCAGCCACATGCATAAAGATCAATTAGGTAAAATCAGACAAAGCTACTTAGATATACTTATCCAAAATAAGCATTAGAGACATTGATAAGGATGAACTAGAATACTTTTAAAATTATAACAATTCATAATCAATATAGATACCTATCCATTAATACTCATCCTCAATAAGATCTAAGGTCTCAACAAAATCACAAGAGTACCTAGGTAGAAAAATTTACAACCTCATATTGAAATATAAAAAAGAAGACTAAGATAAATTACAATATGTCTCAATAGTAAGATGATGAGTGGTTGAGCAATCCCAACACTCTATCATACAAGTCACAAGTGCTAGCACGTGACTAGTTCATAGTTTGCAGATGGACAATGTTATTATGCTAGTAATTGATATTGAGTACATGATTGTTATCTTACCACCTTATGTTAGTGAAGTCTAAGTGTATTGTTTAACTCACAGTGAGGCATATGTTAAGTGATGTTGTATGACTCATCTTACTCCTAAACATAAATATAGTGGAAATGGAGTTAAATGCTAAGTCTAAGTAGTGACAAGAATGGAAATCTATTTTATCCTATAGTGATGAACATCCATTCCTATCTTACTGGACATGCCTAGCACTCATGTAACCATCACTGGGATTACCAAGTGAATTCACCATTGAGTGAATCAAGTGAAACCACTACTAGCTTTACCAAACGATTACACATTAATGATTGAAACTAGTTGTACTCATTCTACTTTACTAATGAGTAACTAAAATAAAATGCTTGGAAATGTAAATGATTAAGCTAGGAAAACATAAAAATTATGCTAAGTGAACAAATAAAACTAAGTGATTGTTGTAATGATGGAAAGCAATCTCAATATTTATTGTTGTCATGAATTGCATCCAAGTAAAATTCACTTGAATAAAGATTTCATTTAATTGCTAAAGATCACATTGCAGGCATTCACTCTATTGCTAACTAAGAAAACAAATTGCAAGAATTTTTTAAAGATTTGAAATAAAAAATTGTTGATTGTGCATCCAAATGTCAGTATTTATAGGGTTGCATGCATTTCGAAACATTGTATTAATGATGACATAGCATGGGTTACATCATTGTTGCTAATATATTGCAATAGATAAAAATTTGACTTTATCATACCCCCATGACTAACTAGAAACTCGTCCTCAAGTTAAAAAATATGAGGATAGAGTCCCTTACAAAATTGAGAGGTAGACTTGACTTGACATGACTTGCTAACTTCTTACATGACTTAGAATGTTGCAGTGGTGTTTTTACAAAATGACACATTTACATGAAAAAGTAAAACAATTTTTTTTTTGAAGTAGCATGATGTAGTTCATGTTTCGAGTGGTGGAGGCTCTTCCATTGGCTTCTTTTCTTTGTTGTCAGGCTTCTAAAATTGGTAGTAGTTTAGAAGCATCTAAAGTTTCTCCTCTTCTATCCTTGGATCATGTACTATCCATGCTTATTATGTGATGCTAGATGGAGCTGGTACATTTCATGGACATGGCAGTTGTGAAAACATTTTATTTGCTTTTATGTACCAAGCTGTAAATTGCCATCTCTCCTCTTCAAATGCTCTAGCCGTTTTTCTAAGTTGTTGGTAGTCTGACAGGCGATGCACCAGGTTTGTTGCTACATCCTTTTGCCTATGGGAGCTAGTCTTAATAATTTCTAATTCTAAGTTTTTCACATGTAGTTTCCATAGTGCATCTTTTCTATTAGGAAACTCCTTTTCATACATGGCATATACAACTGCTACATATTGCTCTAATTCATTTTTGGGCCTACCTACTGTTAACATGGCTAAATTAGCATATTGAATGTTTGCTAATCCCATGTACTCTATAAGGTCTTTTGTCTACAAGTCCTTGGTTCTTCACCTCTACCTGGTGAACATGGGCAAGACTATCTAAGGTGGATTGCCAATTTGGAATTTGTGTAGAGAGGAAACTAATTTTGGCCTTTGCCATATGGATTTCTTTTTGATTTATTTGTTTATACATGTCTACTTGATCTTTGAAATGTTCTTTGAGTCGCTCATGTTTCTTGGCCTCATTTTACCACATGCTGATTTCTATTGTTGATTTCTAGCAGATAACATGAACTTCTCCCATTGATAGGCTCTATTTTCTCTAGCCAAGTGACTCATGTCTTGGTTGACTCAAACAAGTTGTTCTCTGAGTTGTTGGATGCTTTCTTCAAGAATATTTTTCTACTTTTTTATGTTTGTCAACCTTGTATTGTTAGTAGCAAGCTTTTTGTTTTTCTCTTGTAAATTTTTGAGAGCTTTAACATGTGCATACTTTTGAGCTTCTGCCATTGATGCATCCCACACTGCCTTCTTCTCTCTTTCCATCTACATATTGTGGAAAATAAATTACTTCACATGATTAGTTTTGAATTGTTGTAGTTGGTTAGGTGCCATAAATTATGCAGGGTATCTCCTTTTAGCTTTCAAATTTACCAACTCTACTTATAACCACTGCACTTCATTTGTTGCATGTTTAACTCTAGTTTCGGCCATGATCAACTTCCCTGTATGGCTATTAGATCAAACTGGATTGTAGTGATATCACTTGGGATATCAAAAAGATTTTACATTACTTGGCCTATCTACAACAGTTTATCTATAATATCTTCATGCTCTTCAGGAGTCATTGAGGTTTTAGCAAGCATTTGAGCATCCCTTTCTCTAAAGATATTGGCTAGTGCTTCAACAAGTATATTGAAGGATTCCTTGATATGATCAATGATGGCCTCTCTGGCTCTTGCTACATCTTGATATTTCATGACCACAACTATTGCACCTTTACTAGTTTCAAGCATAACTTGGAATGATGTAGCATTCATAGAAATTTTCTATGCCTAGTCATCCTTTCCTCTTGTCTGGAGTGACACTCGTCCACTAGCTAGGTTTGTGGATATCGTGGGTCTAATAGAGCTCTTCTATACCTTATATAGATTGGCCCATTCCCTTGTTTCCAAACTTATTATCTTTACAATTTGCTATAGGTGGCTCATGGATAGTCTATAGTCTTGTGGTGGTGGTACTTATTATTGTTGTTGCTACTCAGATTATGGTTGGTTGCTAGGTTCTACCTATTATTGTTGACTAGTAGTGAGAATGTTACTAGTAGGAGTGGAACTTGTAGCTCCCTTGGTGCTTACTAGCTTTTCTACCTCATCTTTCTTTGGTGGCATCAATTTCAACATTTTTGCATAGGAAGTATTTTAGGCCTTTCTTGGGACATCATTAGTATATTCTAGAATTCTGGCTTGGAGACACAACTTTCTAATGAGGCAAGGAATGAAAGTGTTAGCTTCCCTGCCTATTTCTCTTCAAACTACCTTTGGATTTTGAGGAAGAATAGATAGATGACATTAGTATTGAATTTTCCCATCAAGATTATGCTTGCTTTGGCTACATATGTAGATATTCTATTGAGCCTTTTGGTTGGAAATAGGTGATAGGTTTCAATCTTGCAGTACATTTTCTCATTAGCTATGAGCTCACTGTAATCTTTATCTTCTTTTCCATATGACCTTTACAATCACAACCTCTTAGCATTGGTGCTTGATCTTGTTGAAATTTATGCCACATTTGATCCTTCATTTGGGATGTCAAGGACTTTGGTGATTGCCTCCATGAAGTATGGCATAGAGACTTCCTTGATTTTAACAATAGCATCTACTTGCTTGTTCTACTAGAATTGATATGTTTCTCTTATATACCACTCACCACTATTGGATAATGTGGGCCATAAAGGAGATGGAGTTGTGTCTTTACAGCTTCTAGAGAAAATTCCATGAAAGAACCAAAGTTCAACTCCATGATGACCTTGGACATGATGATTTTTTCTTGAATTTCTTGGAGGCATTCAGGAGATAATGTGAGGTGTTGGTCCTTATTTGGGTATTGGTGAAAATTTTTCTTCTTATTGGGTTGAGTGCTTGGTGGTAGGAGTTTGTTGATGGATGTTGTATGATTGGGCCTCCTACTCTGCATGTTCTACTTGGGGATTTTGTTCTCTTGCTTGGCGTCTCCTATGACCTCTTGGTTTCTTGCTCCCATGTTGGGAAGGTCCTTCAGCTACTATTTTCTTTGGGACCTTCTATGATCAACAAGGTTTTGAAGTTATTAAAGTGCCTAACTTAGTTCTTAATTGTTCTTTATCTTTTTCATACCCTTGGTTAGATCAAGTTCTTTTCTTATTATGATATTAGAGTTAGAAAAATTTCAAAAATAAGATCCTTTCAGTGTTATATCCTTAATCACTATGACCCTTCATAGTTGTTAATTCTTTACTTATGTTGCCTTAAAATGGTTAGAATGGTTCATTAGAAAAATTCATTAAGTTATTTGGCCTAAGTTTGATCAGATCATGATGATTTCTTTATTGTTTCCTTATACTTACCCTTATACGATCTTCTAGCTATTATAAAAATCTTGGCTCAAATTTTTAATGTCAGTGTAGTGCACCCCCACAACTAAGTTGAGTGCTTTGGGATCAATAGGGTTTAAGAATTTCAAAAATCAGAGCTATGGGGATGAAGTTATTGCCTTGGGAAGTTAGTGTGAGAGAGCACTAAGGAAAAACTACAAAAAATTCTCTTGCTATAGATGAGAGGAATGAAAAATTTCACTAACTCCTATGCATATAGATACTATTTTCATAGGCATGATATAATAGATATGACATTGTAGGGGCTATGACATCATCATGAAAAAATTTTAAGTTTTCATTGAATTTTTTGGAAAGAAATAAGTTTATTGGAATGTTTGAAAGATGTGAAGCATGTCCTGTAATGACCAAAATTGTTGGTGTTTGGAATCACTGAGGGATTAATGGATGCATAGCCTTAACCCCACCTCCACGTGAGGGCCTTGCTAGAAATGGAGGTAGAGCACCCTAAATGTCTTGTCAATCAAATAGGAACTTTGCTAGTTGCAACTGGAGCGGTGGGTGCAACTGGAGGGTGGCATGGTTAGTTGAAATGCAAATGCAAGTGAGATGAAATAGTACTAAGTGTCAAAGTAGTGCTAAGTGTAGAGCGTAGCCATGGAATGGGGGTGAGTGTAGCTAAGGGTTTCAATCGAAATGAGGGTGTCAACCCATGGAGGCTACCACTTGAGCGTAGTACAACATGACGATGAATGAAAAAGTGCAAAAATACACAAGAAATATGCAAGAAAATGCTAGAAATAAGAGAGAGAAATGGAGCACTACCCCAAATGGAAGCATAGTTAACTCCAAAAGGGTCTTGAAAAGTACATAGTGTACAACAGGCATAGTGGGAGCATAGTCATAGTCTCGATGGTGTCAGGTTGTGAAGTTTGGCACTTGCTGTGATGAACTGTGCCTACCAAGTTGGCCACTATGGTGTACCTTATGGTGTTATGTAGGGCTACAATGGGGTTGTGGTGTACCATGTGATGCAGATATGCCCCTTTGCTAGTGTGGTGTGCTTTGGGTCTCATTCACCCATGGAGCTAAGTGCCAAGATGCCAAAATGATAAGTGCCAAATGAAAGTGCCAATTGCCAACCCCTAAAATGTTGGAGGTTTAGGGGTATTTATAGGGCTAGGATTAGCCCAAAATGTGGATCGTGTAACATGTGGTAGTGCGGTAGGTGGGAAGAGCATAGCAGCTATAGTAGTGAGCATAGTAGCACAACACTTAGAAAATTTTTGCAAAACTTGACCTTGTTTGGACACTTAGCCAAAATTGAAAAAGATTGGCCATTAAATCTAACTACACTCTATTGTAGTGGAGAGCATGGTTCCAAAACTTAGACAAATTTGTGGAAAGTGCTATTGTTCTGACACTTAGCCAAATTTGTAGTTGAGAAGTAGTAGCCCAAATTTTTGTGGTGTTTCATGTCCAAAGGTCTTGGACCATTAATGATGGACTTTTTTCAAGAAATTGGCATTCAAAGTTAATAAGAAAAGAATCTTGGGCAAAAAAATTTTATTGGATCGATAGGAGATGGATTAAGAATTTCAAATGTATGGACAAATTATTAGATGATATGGGAAGTATAAGTTGAACCTTGATTATCTTGGAAGGTAGAAGATGATGTGGAATTGCTAGTTGAGTATGAAATATAAGAGTTATACAAGTGAGTCCTCCCCAAAGCAAGCTCTAGCCCTTAGTGCCCTTGTATAATGACACCTAAAAGTGTTCTTAGGCACTCAAGGAGTTGAATGTAAGACATACCTATCTAGAAAACACACATGTTACTATCACTAGATTGGAAAAATATCAAGATATTATACTAACCACAAGTTATACATCCTAAATACATTACAATGCTACTATGTTATCAACCATTAAGCACTATTGGATTACCAAGCATTAAGCATATGGTCAAGATGGTTGTACTTATATGAATTAGTTATCTAAAATTAATTAATTAATGAAATACATTAAAGTAAAGTGCATGAATAATAAATGCATTAAGGAAACATTAAGCTAAGTTCAAGTGTTGCAAGGTTTATGAAGGAAGCTCATCTTTATTGCCGATCACACTAAGGTGCTTAGGTACATTAGTGCTTGAATAAAGATTTGTACACTTCTCACTCCTACTATGAGCACTTAGAAAATATTCTAACTTTGGGAATATAAAAGTGTAAGAGTTTGGATAGCTACTAATGAATGGATGCCATAAATGTGGCTGGTGAACTTGTATTTATAGGTAAGACAAGATACTATGTCAATGCATACATATCAATGCATCAAACCCTGTGTCAATGTGATCACATTGATGGGATCATGTCAATGCAGTCTAGTGATAGCAATTCATCATACCCCCATGACTGAATGAAAACTTATCCTCAAGTGAACAAAAAGAGGAAAAAGCTCTTTACAAAAATTTGAGAAGGTATGAGATTATTCACTAACTACTAACACACAACTAACACAAATAAATACCGAGTGCCCAAGTGTATGGATTTAAAATTTTTACAAAATTTGGTGTTCATGATAACAAAATTGAGCATCATGATAAAAATTGACAGTATAGCTCCTTTGGTGGCCTGAATAAAAGAAAAAAAAATAAAACAATCCTAGGTAGTGGAGGTTCCTAAGATGCTAAAGGACCTTCTCCTACCTTTGGTGCACATGACTATTGTGATGGAGGTTGCGGTTGTGGTTGTTTAGCTACAACTACAACTATTGGTGGAAGATGAAAAGCATTCAACAATGCTTTCATCTTCTCCTCCTTACTTTGTGGGATCGTACATAGTCCATACAACATTGCCAATGTGGGCTGGTATAGGAATATCCCATAGATAGGGCATTGTAGGGAACAACTCCATCACATTTACGAATCAAGTTGTGAATTGTTTACATTTCACATCGAATGCCTTGATTGCACTTTACAACTCTTGGTCATCATTCATTCATTGGACGAGGTTCTTAGCTATGGATCTTTGATCAGTGAAGCCCTACTTGAGAACTTTAAGTTCTGAATTTGCCGTTTCAAGTTTTTGCTTGGTCTTCTTATGGTGCTGGAACTTGAACTTGTACAATAGGTACAAGCTAGCCACTTACTTTTTCAAATCTGACCTTGATGTTCTGGTAGTCAGCATTACCAAGTTTGCATAGCAAAGGTTGGTGTTTGGTCATCTCCTCGATATGAAGCTCCTTGAGGTGGATTTCAACTTTGTTGTATGTGTTTAGCCCATCAAAGATAGGTTTCCACATGTCACCTCCTTGTTGGAGTTGCTGGAGGACCTCATTCATCTTTGCCTTCGCTAGTTGGATGTATTTTTTGTTAATCTCCTTTGGTAATCCAACCTAGTCCTTGTAATGAATTTTAACCCTTTCAAATTTAAGGATCTCATTCTTCCAGGTGGTGATTTCAATTATAGATCTTTGGCGAAGGGCATGGACCTTCTTCATCAAGAGATTACTATTCTGTCCTACTAACCTTTTCAAGTCCATTGTCACCTTGGCAAGCTACTCCTACTATTGTCTCATGTATTTAGCCATTTTTTCTTTTTCAATCTCAATAGTATGCAAGCGATGATTGTTCTTGATCAAATTTGCATTCCCCTAGAGAACCTCTAACAAGTCCTTCTGAATGTTGTAGATAGTGGCATTAGCTAAGAACTAGTCAAAGATCATCAACTCCTTTACATACTTAGCCTCTTAAAGTTTGGATTGAAGTTGTTGAAAAGCTTCATCCTTAGCCACTGCTGGGCTGAGTACTATGAGATCAGCAAGGTGGTCTCTTAGTTCAGCAAACTCCACAACCAAGTGTTGATTCTCAGCTCTGGCTATTTCAAGTTGAGCCTCTATGATGATGCACTTGCCCCTTACCTGCAACAGTGTTAATTGGGTAGTAATAATATCATTTAAAAGGCCAAAGACCTCTAGAATTAGTTGTTGGGCTTTCACCAATCATTCTAGTAACTCATGTTGGGCTGTACTGAATCTTCTTCTTGTTATTCCTATAGACGTTTGCACATTTATTAGTGCAACACTATCTAGCATAGATGTCATAGGAAAATTTAGGGCCTCATCCACTTGATCTGCCATCACCTCAACTATCATTTCCTACCCTTGGTGCTACATCACTAAGATAGTTGCCCCATCACGCTCCTCCAAGTGCATCAAGAATGTAGCAGCATTTCCAAAGATTTCTTGGAACTGCTACTATTCTAGAATGAACATTTTTATGTCTCAAGCACTAGGATTTGAGCCTATAGGCACTTGCATTAGTTGAGTAGAGAAGGTTGGCACTGTGTCCTCCAACCATCTTATTGTATGAGTTACCTTGTTCAGATGGCTTAAGGCTGGTTGGTAGATAGATGGGTCACCACTCAAACTAGCTTACTACTACTGCAAGAGTTGTTCTCAGAGCTTTTGCATGTGCTCCATAGTAGCTTGTGCCTCTAGTATTATTTCATGAGTGGGTGGTGGTGGTGGCTACTCCTCTTTATTTATTATGATTGGGACCTAATCTTTCATCATTTTCATCTAAGATGTAGCAGAAGCATGCTTTAGTCTATCATTAACTTAGTTGGCTATCCATCCCATTTTGCATAATTTTTTGATTAGGTATTACCTTCCTCCCACATTAATTTTCTTTAAACCACTTCTCTATCTTTAGATAGATTAGCTATGAAATGTTGATGGAGAATTTTTTGCTTAGTGTAGTGCATGCATGGGTAGAGAAGGCCATCATTCTATTGGGCCTCATTGTCAGATTGAGGCGGAAGGCTACTATCTTGATGTAAACTTGTTCTACTATGGTGAGTACACCATAATCCTTATGGTCCACTCCTTAGTATCACTGGATCCACTTCTTTTTGACCTCATGGTATGCTTGTGTA
This sequence comes from Gnetum montanum, assembly GCA_015680685.1. NCBI lineage: Eukaryota > Viridiplantae > Streptophyta > Gnetopsida > Gnetales > Gnetaceae > Gnetum > Gnetum montanum. Next base: position 48,031 of record MNCI01008656.1, read on the forward strand.
GAGATCTATGCCAAATTGTTTGTAGTTTTAGGTAAGCTAAGGGCCTTAGAGATGGCTTTCATCAAGTAGGACATACTTATTATGTCTTTGATTTTCATAGTGGCATATTGTTACCTATTATTAAAAAAGAGATAGGTCCCTCCCATGTACCACTCCCCATTGGAAGTGATGATTGGCCATATGGAGGAGCTTTGTAGTTGAGTTTTAACATCTTTTAGGGTAAAGTCTAGGAAGGTACCAAAGTTCAATTCTTGGAGAACTGAATGTTGGATATCTCTAGGCTGAATTTGCCTAAGGCAAACATCTATCAACATGACCTCAAGATTTAGCCTTGTTCTTGGTGCCTCATCTTGGCGGGATTGCTTTGTTTTAGCTTGGGGAATTTGATGGATAGATTCTACTTTGGGCTTCTTCCAAAGAGGTCCCATTACATGGGTTTCTATTGCATGCTCTTAGATTTTTTCTGATTGACCTCTTCCAATTCTTGGTCACTTGTCACTTGGTTAGGATGATCCTTCTTCCTTTGGGCATTTTAGTCTTGGTGCCATTTGTAATTACAACATGATCAAGGATTAGCATTTGGTGTGTAACTTTATAACATTTGAGTACCTTATCTCTTTGGATTAGTTACACATGGCTAAGGTGTGATAATGGTACATTTGATTATTTTAATATTATTTTATGATTATTTCATTTTAGTGTTTACCAGGGTTCATTGGAAAGGTTTAACTTTCTTAAATTAGTGATTTTAACAATATTTTATTAATTAAACCTTGTGGGAGTTAGAAAAACTTCAATTTTTTTTTTTTTGTAAAAAACCTAAGGTTTGTGGCACCCATGATGTAAAGCTCAACTTTGATAGTTGTAGGAATGAAAAATGAGGTTAATCGAACAAGTAGTTTAAAAGATATGGGCACTGAATTGTTTCGGGCTTTAAAAATTACAAAAACTCATTCTTGTTTGTGAGAAAATGGCAAAAATTTGCTAAGTGTTGGATGCTATTTATAGAATTTTTGCCCTAAATTTATGGGATTTGGTTGATGTAGCTAAAAGATAGAATTTTTTAACTACGAAGATGAGAGAAAAATAAAGAGTTTTTAATTGAAATTAGAGTCCAAAGGAAGCCTAAGAAGCCTAGAACATGATGAAATGCATGAAGTGGGCTAGATAATGCATACAAAGGAGATTTTATTAGGGGAATGATAAAGAAATGCTATGAAGGAGTGCACAACTGGACGTAATTGACATGGAGCACAAAAGATTTGAATGCACAAATGCCTAAGGGATAAGGAACTTAAGGTCCTTCCCATAGCAGGCTCATGTCCTTAATGTCCTTTCATGCCCTCAAACCAAGGAGTTTGTAGGCCCCATGGGTGACTAATGGCTATGGTAAATTAAGGATCGAATGAATAAGAGACAATGTAAAAATTTTGATGCATAAGACTAAGACATTGAATAGAACATGAAAAGAGGTAGTGAAGTGAAATATGGAGAGTAGAGATGGATGAGGTGGAGAGTGAAATGAAGTCCCGTGTTGTGGTTACATGAAGTCCCTTGTGGATTTTGTGATTAATATGACTTGATAAAATCCATCCCTAGTTTAAATTAGAACCAACCACTTTTAGTGACTTCACATTGATACTCCAAGACCAAGCCACCTCATTAAGGCACAAGAATATCCCCATAGAGTAATTACCATTCTTGAAAGAGAAGAAAAGAGAAGTAGGAACTGAGATGGGTCTTAGTTAGAGGGGACCTTTAGGCATGGGTAACATGTCTTTCTTATTCCATAACCGGTTATTATATCCTATTATTTTATCTAAGGGATGTGCTTTGAATTCCCATTATTATTATTTTTTAGAGTTTTTGGATGGAAACCACATCATGCAAAGACTTTAGCTTCTTGTTATTGGTCAACAATGAAGTGGTGAGAAATCCATGAGAACACTCATGCACCAAAGAGGGTAGGCAAGTATAAAGAGGATCAAATTGCCTTAAGGTCACATCCTTGTCTATCCATTTAAATCTTCCCAAGTTTGAAAACTACCAAGGTCACAAGTTATTTAAAAGTTTCATTTAAGAATGAATTACATATTTTCCAAAACAAGGGAACACCATAGAGTTTTGTGGTTGTGTGGATGACATGAACTCACTGCCTGTTATCATGAAAATGAAATAGTGTCCTAGTTGTCAACACCAAAATTTAAAGATAGAATTCAAACATTAGTAATCAAATAACATTATAGTACAAACCATCATCAATTAATAGCTATAGCTGCAGTTAGTCCTAGCGACAATAAAGAAAAAAAAACATAAGAAAAACATAAAAGAAATCCAAACCAAATAAAGTAAAGTATAGAAGAAATTGTAAAATATTTTTAAAGAGAAAAAGATACTAAAATGGTTTAAAACAAAAATTGAAAAAAAAAACTATAGAGCCACTTTAATTAATTAGTATGGATGGCCATCTCCCACACAACTAAGTTGAAAGGAGGAGATTTAAAAAATTGAGCATGCATATCCATTTTTTAGGAGCATTGGTCATTGGCTCTCTTAGGTTCATGGAAAGGTTTTATTTGATGCATGTTGTCCAGCAGTTTCTTATTTGGACTTTTAGGTTTGTAGAATAACATGGCCTTAGAAGGAAAGGTTTCATAGATAATATAAGGCCCCTCTCACAATGTTTGGAACCTGGTTCTTTGTGGTACACATGTGGGATTCTAGTAGAGGACCCTATCTCTTAGTTTAAATTTTACTTTCCTTTTTATAAGATCATGGTGTTGTTTGTTGAATGCCTTGTGCAACTTGTTAGATGATAGGGCTACCAATTAGTTCTCATCTAGTAGGTTGAGGTTCATCAATCTTTATTTTTACACTAGACTTAGGTCAAGATCAAGGTCATAACTTGTTGATAGTGTATGAAGCTCCATTTAAATTGGAAGAGTTAGTAATTTCTTGTATACAAGCTCATAGAGAGAGTAGCCAATAGGAAGTTTCCAAGTGGATTAATAGGCCCAAAGGGAATTGTGAGTTTCGTGCTCCAATCTCTCCTATATTTACTAACAATTTTTGTTAGTATTTTTATGATCTTCCTATTTGTGACCTCAGCTTGACTATTGGCTTTGGGGTGGTAGGGTGTTGTTAATTTATGTTTAACCTCCAAGCATTGCATGAGCTTCTAAAAGGTAGTATCTATAAAATGATTATCATTATAAAAAATAGCTACACATGGCATACCAAACCTATTTACAACATATTTTTCTACAAACCAAGTAGTCGTAGAAGATGTGCAATCATTGAAGGTTGTAGCTTCTGTCCATTTCATATAATAGTCAACAATGACTATGATATATGGCTTTTCATTCAACATGGGTTTCATGGGATCCATGAAGTCAATTCCCTAAATATTAAATGGCTCCAGTGGTTGGATCCATTATTGAGGTTCCTTCATATGAGTAGTCATTCCACCATCACATTGGTAGCATTTGTAGGAGTGGATAAAGTGATAAGTGTCCCTAAAGAGTGTTGGCCAATAATAGCCTACTATGAGGATCTTCATGATCGTGTGTCTTCTAGCATTGTGACCCCCACAAGAGCCCTCATGAGCATCTTGGAGCACATGTAGTTGATTAGCATTAGGTACATACCAACAAACAAAGCCATCGATGCACATCTTGTAAAGGTGTCCATTGATTTCCATGAAGTGTTTTGCCTGGTAAAGAAATTATTATTTCTTCCTATTGTCCCAATCTTATGGAATCTCCTAAGTGAGAAGATAGGTGAGAATGCCATTGTACTAGTTGGGTTCAATAGAAATTTTTTTAGTTATAGCCTTGAAAAATAGAAGTTTGTTAGAAAAATGATCTAAAAGTGGTCTTTCTTCCTCTTTTTTGTTCCATCTCAATTGAGAGAAGTGGTCTACAGCCATGTTCTTGGTTCTCTTTTCAATCTATCATTGTAAGATCAAATTCCTGCAAGATCACCAGTCACTATATGACATGGGGGTTGACCATTGATTTATTCATTAGGAACCAAATTTCACATTGGTCTGTGTGCATGAACACCTTGTATCCAAGCACATAGTACCTTAATTTCTCTAAGGTGAACATCACTGCCATCAATTCTTTTTCTATTGTGGTGTAGTTTAGCTATGCAACCACAATGCTTCTACTTGCATAGTGGATATAGTAAGGATGTTTTTGATCATCCAATTGCATGAGAAGAACCCCCAAGGAATAATTGAAAGCATTCACCATGATACGAAAAGATCTAGACCAATTAGGTGCTTGTGGAATTGGAGTTTCCACAAGCTTCTTGTTGAGTTGTTGGAATGCACATTCACATTCCTTGGTCTAGACAAACTAAGCATCCTTCTTTGTTAGCTCCACCAATGGTTTGAAGATCTTAGAGAAATTCCCAATGAATCACTAGTAATAGCTAGTATGTCTAAAAAATTACTTGACATCTTTAACTATTTCTAGCTATCTGGTAATTCCTTGGATGACTCTTATTTTTTAGGGTCCACCTCCATCCTTTTCTCTAAAATTCTATGCCCCAACACAATGTCTTCCTAGACCGTCAAGTGGCTTTTTTGCCAATTGAGCCTAAGGTTTGTCTCTACACACCTTTTTAGCACTTCCTCAAGATGGTATAGGGCTTGCTCAAATGTAGCCCCATAGATGGGAAAGTCATCCATGAAGACTTTCAACCCACTACCAATATGTTGTTAGAAGATGCTTAGGATAAGGCATTGGAATGTTGCAAAAGCATTGCATAGGCCAAACGACATCTTTCTATATGTGAAAGTCCCCCAAGGACTTGTGAATGTGGTTTTGGCCTAATCTTCTATGTAATCTAAATTTGGGTATAGTGACTATAACCATCCAGGAAGTTGTAGGAGCAATGCTTAGAAATGGTGTTCAACACTTGGTTTATAAATGGCAATAGAAAGTGATCTTTGTATGTTGCCATGTGCAATAGTTTGAAATTGATGTAGACCCTTTATTTGGCACTATCACAAGTGGGATAACCCACTCACTATCTACAATAGGGAAGATGAACCTCCTTCATGATTTACTTTGTATATTTATCACATTAGCACACTATCTACATGCTATGATTGATTTGTTTTTTACAGTTCATAATTTTTGCACATAGTTGCACCCTAATTCACTGTATGTAATGCATGGAACATGCTTCCTCTTGATCTTTTCAAAATCATTTTTCTTGAAAATTTCTAAGGAGAGGTCTCTAATTTCTAGCTATGCATCTATTATGCTCAACCAAGTCCTTCCCATGATTATTAGGAAGTTCCCCTTGCACATTTCTACTCAAATTACTAGGAATTCAATAGGATAGGACCACCCAAAGATGGTGGTCACAATGCCCTTCACCAATCCTAAGGAAATGTTGATGAATTGATCTACCAACTCAAGATGAATGTTGCTCTTCTTGAGAGGAGGTAGGTTCTAAGCTTTGCAAATTTCATGGAAAATTAAATTCACATCAAAACTTGAGTCTAGAAGAGCCTTGCAAGGTTCATTGTTGGCAATTTGCAAGTACATAAGAATACTTTCAAGATCATATCTTTTCTTGGAAAGGTGGCCAGCCTTTATCCAATCGGTGACCACATGGGTCAACATGACAGTATGCACTTTGAGAGGCATTTGGTTTGAAGGGTTCTTAAATGATATATTAGAGAATGAGGGAGAACCAGGGTCATAAATTGTAGATGTCTACAAGGGCTTAGAAGGATTATTGGTTTGGAAGAACAGTTTCAAACTAGTCATCTGGGGAGCTGATTATAAGTTAAAAAACCTTGTGGTTTTTCTTTACAGCAATTGGGTAGGAATTTTTCCTTGCATGGATGGAGCTAGTAGCAATTGAGTTGAGGATGGAGGTATAGGTGTAGAAGGATGAGAAGGATAGAATGGAAATGGGAATTTCCCTCTTAGAGATTAAGTTCTATAGTATTGAGGAGAGTAGTAATGGTGTTGGAAAATGCATGACTAGAAGGGTCATGTAGAGAAATCAATTATTGAACATAGCACCCATATGGACCTAGCTATTGGTAAAGGTATTGCTACCTTGGTGGTGACATCCCCCGTGATTATGGGTGCCACCATTATTGATATTGCTTATGGGGTTGGTGTGAAGCTCCACTCGGATAATAGGCTTGTTGTTGATGGAATTACTTGTAGTTTTCTTGAGGATAAGGCAACCTCCTGGGCACTTACCTTCTTGCTAATGTAGGATTTAGTGCATATATTCTAAACTTTTATAAGTGTAACACAATGGGATAACATCCCTTAGTATGCTCATATTGGAAGATATTACATCCACCATCATCATCTATTTTAGATTTTGCAACCTCTTCTACTGTAGCAACTTTGCCCTTACATCTTTGATGGGCACATTAAACTTCTTTCATTCTCCTTTGGTCATAGCCACTACCTTGCTCTTTGGACTCTTCAACACTTCTAAGAGTGGTTTGGAATTTTTCATCCAAAGAAGCCCATATTTTATCTACCTTGATTGATATTTTAGAAATAGATTTTTGGATTGGCAAGATTTTACATTGCACCACTTCATCAAGTGGTGCATCCTCCTTGTTAACAAAAAATCAAAGTTTCCATTTTTGGATGGAAGTGTTTTGGTGGTACTCCTTTGCACTTTCGCTTTTTCTCAACTTACCTTCTTCTTTGACCACCTACTTAATCATCCTTTGGATTTGATGGACCCTTAGTTTTGAAAGTCTCCCTTGAGCATAGATCCCAAGAGTTCTTTTTATTTCTATTCTGAGCCCATCTATGATATGGTGAAGTTGCTTCCTTTTAGAAAAGCCATGGCCTAGGCACCTATGCAATAGAGAGGAATACTTGTCCATGGTTGCATCCAAGGATTTCTGTGTTCCTTGTCTTCACTCTTGGATCTACTTTCTCAAATTAGACACTTGGGAGTACGTTTGATACTTGTCATTAAAGAGTTCAAGCATCATACTTCATCATTTGATTGATTTTGGTTCCAAGGACTGGTACCAGCTTTCAGCCTCCTTGATGAGCATCCTAGGGAACAAGTTCAATTTTTGCCATTCATTTTCCATGTTTTATAAGGCACAGACATCATGAAAGGCTTGAAGATGATTTTGTGGATCTGAGTTATATCTCCCTTCAAATTGGGGGATATTATTCATATCTAACCATTTGATTCTACTATCTTTTATATGCCTTGTTGAAATCCTCATGGCCTCTACAATATTTAGCATGTTCCTTATTATAAGTAAAGGCTCATCATAGTGACATCCCTTGTGATGACCATGATGTCTATGATGTTCTCTACTACCAATTCTTTTGTAATAATAAATCTCCCTTGATTTCCCACACCCCTAGTCTCTATCATTTCTGCAAGCCTTGCAATCATCTTTATCCCATTGGTCACCTTCATCACAGTCTTTTCCTCTATGAATTTGATCAAAGTTGGAAGAGGAAGAAGTTAAGGACATCGAAGGTGAAGAGGGAGGAGAGAAAACACCAACATGGTGCCTACTAATCCCTTTTCTTGGGTCACAATTGTAATTATCATGTTTATCTTTATTATGATGCTTGTCCTAGTTCTTGCCTTGACTCCATCCTTTGGAACCCCCATGGTTATGGGACCTATTCTTTTTCAAACCAAGATTTTTTTATAATGGATTGTAAATTCTGATTAGGATCCCCTTCATCAAAGAAGAGAGGAGAAGAATCAGTGTTTTGAGAATCCCTAGAGAAGGGATGCTCTCCTTCCTTTTGGCCTAGTAGGAGCAAGGGATTTGTGAACTATTTTCCCTTTGATTCCTCATAGCAAATCTCCTATTGCTGATCTTTCTTTCATTGATCCTCAGTGGGATGATAATTCCAATAGTCATGGTCCACACAATGATGCCCAATTTCATGAGAGTTTGGAGTAGCATCACAAGAATTGATTGATTAGGTGGCAACACAATTTTCCCTCCATGTTTCTCTACCATAGCTATTAATCTTGATGTAGGATGAATGTGAAGTCTGGAACATACTCATCAAGATGAGTATAGACCACTCTGCATTGTTGGGGCACTGGTGGTTTTGACCTTTCACGCTTTTGCTAATTCAATCTACCTATGTATGGTGGAAGAGAATCTCCCTTATGAGAAGAAGCCATATAGGAAGAAGAACAATGTGCTTTTGTTATTATTATTACTTTTCTTAATGATGTTAACTTTTGGGTTCATTACAATGTCATTATATGATTTCACTAACTCCTACGTAGTGCACATAGCTAACTAAAGTCTTTAGCAATGTTGCCAACGATGAATAGCAAGTAGTCTCTATGACCAACCATATGAATCACTAGTGTTCAGTAAGTGATGTAGTGAAATTCCATAGAATTTAGCTCTCTAAGCATACTAGGTCTAGGTAGTGAATCTCATAAACGTTATTGTTGTCTTCTCAATTTCACTTGTGAAGTGCAAAGGTATGGTTAAGTGCTATTGAGGCATATGATTTTTATAATTTAATATTTTTTTGCTTAATTAGCCTAAGTGTTAAAATAAAGTAATTAAATGTTTAATTAATCTAGTAACTAACTAATTTTTAGCTAATCCTAATATAAGAATTCATTTCCATCTGTCGTACACATCTTGAATATGTTACAATGCTATTCGGTAACCAAGCGTCAAGTGCTAATGGGATTATGAAGTGTTAAGCGTATGCTCAAGATGGTCATACTTATATGTATTAATTATCTAAAATTAATTAATTAATTAAATGCATTACAATAAAGTGCATGAATAATAAATGCATTAAGTAAACATTAATTTAAGTCAAAGTGTTGCAAGGTGAAATACCACAAAAATTTGCATGTTGCAATCATTTTTTATCATGTAGCCTTCACCCCATGAAACCTTGGGAAAAAATTCATTGTAAATGGAAATACTGTGATCCATGGAGGACAATCTCACATACTTCATACTTTTGGGGCTGAAAAATGCCTCACAAGTGGTCAAAGCCTCATTCCCCAAGTGAAAAAAGTCATCTAGTGTCTATATTTAGGCTTGGGGGGGGGGGGGGGGGGGGGGGGTGGGGATCAAAAATGCCTTTTGGGATGTGAAAAATGGTAATTTGATTGGTCATATGAGGGGAATACAATTTTCTACCTTGGAAACACTTGCAATGGGAAAAATTTCATCTACCCCTAACATGGAGGGGTGGGGATCAAAAATGCCTTTTGGGATGTGAAAAATGGTAATTTGATTGGTCATATGAGGGGAATACAATTTTCTACCTTGGAAACACTTACAATGGGAAAAATTTCATCTACCCCTAACATGGAGGGGTGGGGTTTTTTCCTTAGTGATGAGTGGCAAGCTACCCCTACACTCAACCATACGAATACGAGCATTTATGCATGATTTGGTCGAACTTCGTAGATGGACTAGTTGTGATATCTACTCGTTGATCACAATTCGTTGTCTTCCCACCTGGACTAGTATTTGCTTTGTCAAGTATGGTTTAGTCTAGAGTGAGGTGTATGATGTGTTCCTATCACTATGCTACTCCTAGGGACAATGGAAAATAATTTTGTTTTAAGCTAAGAGGGAATGGGCGAAGAGAATCTAAGCTAGCCTAAGTGTGATGAGCATCTGTTTGTAATCATCCTTACACATCTTGGACCTTGTGTACTACTACTAGGATTACCAAGCACATATCCTAGGTACACTACTAGGATACTAAGTAGTCACACTTAAATGCTCTTGATTAAGTCATACTCATTCCACATTTAATAAAAGGGATATGAAATGAGGGTAGAGAAATATTAATTAAGAAAGTGATAAAAAACAATAATATTAAGCAATTAAAACTAAGTGAATGTTGTAATGATGAAGTAATCTTGATCTTTATTGTTGGTCATGTACGTGTCCAAGTACGTCACACTTGAATAAAGGTTCCATACAATTACAATCATCACATTGCAAGCATGCACTGAGGAAAGGGTTGAGAGGAATTGAAATTGACAAAAAGATCATACTCTAACACTAACTTTTCCTATGACTCTTCCATGCATCCAATTTTGTATTTATAGGCTCACACAAGAACCATGATATCATGTATTTGATATCGCTAGTGAGGTTGTGATATCATGTACCCGATATCAAAGCTTGACAAATCATGATTCATCATAACCCCATGACTGAATGAAAACTCATCCTCAAGTGAAACAAAATGAGAACAAGCCCCATTGATTACACAGTGGATAGATATGGGATTATTGACTGACTAGGAATTTATTCATGCCGTAGTGGAGGGTTGCATACAACAAAATTGGGACACGAACACACAATTAAAGATAGAAAAAATTTTGTTGGAACTCATGTGGTTCCTGGTGGTGGTGGCTCCTCCATTAGTACCCTTCCTTTTCTCTACATGCCAGGCTTCTAAGATTGATACTATTGAAGAAGCACCTGACATTTCTCCTCTTATATTTGAGGATTATGAGCTGTCCATGCTAATGTTCCAATGTTTGATGGAGTTGATAGTTCCCATGGACATGGTAGCTATGGGAACACTTGATTGGCCTTGACATGCCATGCCGCAAATAGCTTTCATTCCTCTTCATAGGCTTAGGCCCTAACCTCTCCACATTTTGCTTGGCTAGATTCTGCAATGACAAGACTTCCCTAATGGATGCTGAATGATTGTGCTTCTTGTGTTGCATGTTTTACATGAGGTCCTTGGCCTTTGCCTCCTCCTAGGTGTTCAGTTGCACCTTGAGAATGTCCTTCTTATTGTCCTCTTTTAGGGGCCATCTATAATCACACAAAGATTAATTATTAGTAAGGTTATTAAAAGAAGTTCAATTATTTCATACCTTTCTCATTGCCTTTAATAAATGTTGAATTCTTTTCTTAGTGTGATTTTAGAGTTAGAAATTTTTTCAAGGAAGTTACCCTAAAAGTTTAATGTTAGACCTAATTTGTTTAGGTGATACATAAAAGGACACGTAATGGTTTTGAGGAACATTTGATAAAATTATGACAAAGGAAAGAATAGATTTGGTAATGAAGTACTCGAAGGTTATAAAATGATGTGGTGGTGTGCAACAAGTACAAATTACAAAAGTCACGCAGGTGGATCCTCCCCAAAGCAGGTTCCTACTTGTCATGCCCTTACGTAACTATATCCAAAAATGTCCGTAGGTACTAAAAGGGTTAAATGTAATTCACACTAGCTCCACAAAACACAAACATGTAGATACCACCATGATGAGGTATGAATTCAATGCTACACAAGACACAAGTCACAAATACATGAACAGCGAGATGGGATGAATCAGAGAAGGGATTGTAGAGATTGGGACATGAGGTAACTGACCCAAGGCATAATGAATCCCGAGTGTAGGGTGTGATTAATGTGTCATTAGCCTATTGCTCCAAAATTAAGACCAAGTCCATTACTTTGATTAGTGACATTGCATTGTTTCATCCAATGATGGACAACCATAAGAGCATCATGATAGTAAGGTGTATGATCAGTTGGCATTTTTTTCAAGGGAGGAGTGATTGGAAATTGCAGCACACTTGTCTTGAGCTTGTTGTCACTTTTTTCTTGGCCACTTTGGCACACTTTTTTTTCTCTCTTTTTTTTCTTCCCCTTTTTTTTGATGTATAATCCAAAGAAACTGCCTACCTTTAGGCACGGATGCATGTCTTTCCAATGGGAGGCCCCTAGAATAGCATTGGGGTTTCTTTATTGGGTGCCTTTAGTACTCTTACTCCCATTTTTCGTTAGATCTACAAGGATCTTAGTATGAGCAGGCCACATGATAACTCCTACGGATGTCACCAAGAGAATCCACAAGTCCCCTTGATGTCACGCCATGGTCATTCCTTGTTAGTCCATCATTCTTCACTTTGGGCATAATGAGCACAAAATTACTTTAAGTTTTAATGATGTCAAGAATATTATAGTACCTAAAGTAGAACCTCTTATTAATAAAATGGATGGGTGGATGTGATGGGCTTGCTGTCCAAGTAATTAGTCACCTGAGAGTTGATAGCATAGAACAACACTTCAACTAATGAGTCATGTGAGTGTTTTATTCATAGATGAGATTACCCATAAAAAGATAAAAGGATAAAACAACAAATTGAAAGATGAAAAATTGGAAAATAAAAAACTATAAAATCAAAGAAAAGAAAAAACATTTATTAATTCTATTTGCTAGAATGGAGGATACCCCCTATAATTACATAGTTGAGCATGAATAGAATTAATAAATGGAAGGTTAGGATCCATGCATGTTGGAAATATTGGGCCTTGGTCATATTCGAACCACTAGGTATCTTTTGATGTGGTGGTTGGAATGTATCCAAATTGGGGTTCACACACTTGCTTAAAGTTGATATAGTGGGGCAAGTTATAAGATGTGGTTAATTGATAAGGAGTTGACCCACTAT
>MNCI01008656.1:61246-89702 GCA_015680685.1 Gnetum montanum
CTTAATAAGCTCTTGGAATTGGTGGGTTTGTATCTCATATAGTTGACCTCAGGCATACATCCCTAGGGTCTCCCTTGTTTCATTATGGAGCCCATCCATGATGTGATACATTAGCCTTTCCTTGGAGAATCCATGGCTTGGGTAATTATTTAATGATGCATAATATCTTTCTAAGGCCATGTCTAAGGGTTCATGTTGTGCTTGTTTTCACTCTTGGATTTGTCTCCTCAAGGTTTTCACTCTTGTGTAGGTTTTATATCTTTCATTAAAGAGTTCTACCATTGTTGGCCAATGTTGAATTGATTTTGGTCTTAAGGACCTATACCATACTTTTTCTTGGCCAACGAGTGTCGTAGGAAAGAGCTTAAGTTTTTGCCATCCATTATCAATATTGTTCCATACATAGGCATCATGAAAGGCTTGTAAATGATGTTGTAGATCTAAATCATAGCCTCATAAAAATTTGGGAAAGTTGTTAAAGTCAAGCCTGGGTAGACAACTTTCCTTATGATGCCTACAGGATATTCAAACAACCTCTTGTATATGCATTGGGCTCTTAGTGGCTATCAGGGGTTCATCATCACTAGGTAGGTTATGAATTTATGAGTTGGGATGATGTTGTCTTCGTTGATGTACATAAGAGACCCTTGCATTAGATTGAGTACTCCGAACTTCATCTTCATCATTGTATAATTCATTGTTTCTCCAATGAATTGCCTTACTAGTTGTTGCATTATCATAGTTTTGTGAGAGAGACATTTTTGTGAAATTATGTGTGACTTGTTTGCAATTACTTCTTTCTAAAAGATATATCATTAATACTCTATTACAATGATCTTGTATGATGTAACTAATCTAAATAACTAGCATTGTCCCTAGCAACGGTGCTAATGATGAGTGATGAGGTACCCCTACACTTAACCATATGAATATGAGAATTCACGCATGATTCGGTGAAACTTCACAGATGAACTAGTTGTGATATCTAGATAGTTACTCATTGATTGTAGTTCACTCTCTTCTCACCTAGACTAGTATTTGCTTTGTCACGTATGGTTTAGTCTAGAGTGAGGTGTATGATGTGTTCCTATCACTATGCTACTCCTAACAACAATGGAAAATAACTTTTTTTTAAGCTAAGAGGGAATGGAATAAGAGAATCTAAGCTAGCCTAAGTGCGATAAGCATCCATCCTTAATCATCTGTACACATCTTGGACCTCATGTACTACTACTAGGATTACCAAGTGCATGTCCTAGGTACACTATTCGGATACCAAGTAGTCACACTTAAATTCTCGTGATTAAGTCATACTCATTCCACATTTAATAAGAGGGACATGAAATGAGGGTAGAGAAATATTAATTAAGAAAGTGATAAACAACAATAATAGTAAGTAATTAAAACTAAGTGAATGCTACAATGATGAAGTAATGTTGATCTTTATTGCCAGTCATGTGCATGTCTAAGTACATCACACTCGAATAAGGGTTCTGTACGATTACAATCATCACACTATACATGCATTAAGGAAAGGGTTGAGAGGAATTGAAATTGACAAAAATATCCTACTCTAACACTAACTTTTCCTATGACTCTCCTGTGCACACAATTGTGTATTTATAGGCTCACATAGGAACCATGATATCATGTATCCGATATCACTAGTGAGGTCGCAATAGACCCAAGTTGTAGATCTAAAGTTGCAATAGAGGAGGTTCAATAGCATTAGGAGTGGATGAGTACCTAGATCATGAAGTAGATAACATCAACTTCAATTGGCTCTAAATCCCTGCCTCAATGAGTCTCCTTTTGCTCTTTCATGGGCAACTCATGTACACATCCCTAAACTTATTTCTATATTTGTTTAAATACAGTTTGATGATTTCAGTTTGTGTACAACATTATTTGCTTTTGATTTCCAGATCTGCATTCTTGTTATTTGCATCATTTTTTTTTGCATTTTGTAGGTCCTTGGATGATCTACCAAACTATCTAGGGTACCTCAAATCCCATTTTTTAGAGGCCCTGGACATTTCGAATTAAGGTTGCTACATCAAATCTCTTGATTTTTTAGTGATCATTTTTTCTAGTTACAATAGTTTTCTAGTGGTAGAATGAGGACCTCTACTTGATTTCTTCATAAAAAATATGTTGCCCCCATTGCCCATGTTGCCATTTACAAGCTTTTTCTAATTCTATTTTAGCTAAAAATTTCAAAGAATTGACATTGCCCCTTCCCCTCTATGGTCAATATTGCAGTGTAGAAGTTGTAGGTGATTGGGTGTTGGCTTTTCATAGCAATTGTTATGAATTTTTTTGCCCAAAGCTAGGGTTGATACCTTTTCCCCCTTCCTTTCTTGTTTGTTGCTGTTTTTTTTAGTTTCAAAAGTTGGTGGCAAAACCATTCTGGAAAGCATCAAAATTCTAGAAGTTAGCTTCTCCCCATCTTTCCAAACTTAGAAAATTGACATTCTACTAAAACCAAGTTCTAGTGAAAAAACACCAACTTTCCACTTTCATTTTTAGCCTTTCCCCCCTTCACCAACATTGGAATAGGAAGGTGTGAGATCCCCCCATCTCACCACCTTCTTTTCCCCCAACTATACCTAGTGTAGAGGCAGTTAGGAGGACAACATGTATGAAGCTTATTACCAATGTTTCTAGCTTTCTAGTTTTGGTAAAAGAGTAAACCCCCCTTACCCCCTACTTACTAATTATAGTAAATGCTCCATTTTCAGAAATTTTTGCTTTCTTTGATAATTTTTAAATTCCACTTATTGGGATTTACTTTTTTTTTTTTGTTTTATAGTCTGTCTTAAGCCATTTTTAGCAAAATAACCATGTCTGTCTCACAATCAACCAAGCTGTCTTACAACTACACTGATAGTGGGTCAATTCAACAAGCCATGAGGGTATATGACTGCAAGGACCTTACTACCATTGAATTTAGGTAATCCCTGAGACTTAGGGGGGAAAATCTTGGGTTCACGGTAATAAATGAATAACACTATAACTTCATCTACACCAAGATCCAGGCTAGCATGCTAATCCCATAAGTGGAAGTAGAGGCCAAGAGGAATTCGAGCTCATCCATCATGATGGAAAAGAGTATATTTCTTCCCCCTACGAACAAATATCCCTTAATGACATCTATGCTAGCATCTTAGCTCTTCTCATTGAGATTGATGAGGACAATCAGAATGCTACCTTTGAGGGGAAACCAGAGGAGGACGATGAATTCAGGTTAGAGTTTGAGCCTAAAAACCTTGTGGGGGGAATTTTTTAAGAAGGGACCCCAAGGTCATAGTTCGTAACTCTAACACCTTCACCTCTTTCTCTAGGCATGTCCCACTACCTTCATCCCTATTGTATCTAATCATGTTCAAGCCTACATCAATCATCATTGCACACCAAGCATAATTGATGTCATAGCTAACCACCTTTTACTTTTTCATGCCTCTTCTCATCTAACCTAGGTTAGTTCAACTGACAATAGTCGTACTTACTATTGCTAACATGCTAACTAGCCATGGGATCCACCATGGGGTCTCAAGCAACCTAAGGATCACACATCCATTTTGTTCCTTTTTTGCCTTAAATATTAGCATAAACATCTTTTTTCTTGTTTGGTCCACAAACTACGACCATGACACAACCACTCCCTTCTATTTTGCAACCAATAGCAATACCACAACCATACATGCATGCCTCGTAGCTAGCAGGGCCACCATAGGACCTAGATCAGGCTTTTCAGATGATCCAAGACTTGATGGAGGAGTTGAAGAGGCTTAAAGCCTCTACTTCTCAAAGTGTTAAGATCATGGATTTTTATTAGGATGATCCCATTAGTCCTATGGTCCCACCATTGACACTTCCTCTCGGTGTCCCTATTTCTTAGTTTAGAAAATATAATGGAGAAGGTAATCCAAATGCTCAACTTATAACCTTGAGATCTGAGTGTTTGCTATTACAATTGTGGCCTCATACTATCATAAGGATATTTCCTATATCCTTGACTAGAAAAGTGCTTGATTGGTATCGTGTCTTACCTAGAGGATCCATATCCTCTCTTGAAGACTTGATAACTTAGTTTGTTAACCACTTCAAGTATAACTTGAAGCCTGATACCATGCTTGACCAAATCATGAAGGTCAAGCAGGGATCCCTAGAACTAGTATAGAAGTTCATCCAATGGTGGAATGGATTACTGAGTGAAATATTAGAGCCCATAGCCAAAACCCACCTTTTGGCTATATTTAAGAAGGTAGTTAATGAATTTATCAAGTCCAAAATCTATTCCCTTGATCCATGGTCCCTCAACCAAGAATTCTCCCATACGAAGAACATAGAAGATGTTATAGAGGCTAGTCATGACCTAGCCTATGTAGCATACAAAAATCAACATACATGGAGGAATAAGAAAAAGAACAAACAAAACAACATGGTTGTAGCAACTGTGACCAAAGAGGTAAAGACCACTAACTAGGGGCCAAGGAACAACCCATCCAAGGCCCCCACTAATAACCACAATTACTAATCACCAACCTCTAGGGCCACTACATCGATTACAACTAGAACTACTTTTGAGCGGAAGGACCATAGCATGTACACTGCTTTACCTTTGAAGCCATCTTAGTTGTTAGATCAACTTTTGAAAAGTGGGCGCATGTAATACAAGCAAATGAATGAAGCTACTTGAAAGAAGAATGAGTGGCTATGCAAAATAGCCAAGGATCCCACTTGTGTAACAAAGGATGACCCTTAACTATCTAGGTACTTTAAACTAGACTACTTTTGCCACTATCACTAGCTACCTAGTCATGCCATAGACTTTTACCTCACATTGAAGGATGACTTGTAAAAAATGATAGATAAGGGAGAGTTGGTATTGGATGCTTCCAACCTAGTCTAATCACAAAATTAGTCAATGCAAGTGTACAAGGACCTATTGAATACCAATAACATTTCTTGTGTTATTTTAGCATTTAACATAGATGAAAATCAAAGACTAGGGAGTGAATCATTCATGATCTGAGTACCCCCTCATGATGAAAAGGCCTCTTCAACTTTCACTAGCTCAATATCCCCTTTTGTTATGAGAGTATAATTATGGTCATCTTCAAGGAAACCTTTTTCATTAGGGTGTCCTAGCCTAACACAACCCCACTAGTTGTAGCCTAACTAACTAACATGACCACACAATGACCTCCTATGGTGGCTAATGCTATTACCTCTTCCTCACAACCAACAACTGATAACCAAAATACTTCAACAAAGAAAAGGAAGAAGCATAAGCAAAAGACTAGCAACAAGGGTGACAGGTAGATAGAGGCACTAAAGGAAGTGGATCCATTGAAGCCCATTCCCATCTCATCAATACCCACAAGATCCTCTACCTAGCCCACTTCAACCAAAAAGCCATAGAAGGATCCTAAAGTCTATAGCTAGGATAAAGTGGAGAAGCTCCAATAGTAAGCACCTAAGGCTGAAGTTCACATTTTAGGATGCATGGAGGAAGTGAGCCACAATCAGGGTGACAAGTCCACAGCCAATGATAAAAAATTTTTTAGTGTAATGAATCAAGTTAGATAATCTCTTAAGTAAAAGAACACAGCTTTGTGTTTATATGACCTAATAATGACTTCTGCCACATATTGTGAGATGTTAGTCAAAATGTTAACTTCCATCTCCATTAGTGAGGACATCCATACTAATGAGGAATCCATCTATGCAGTGATGGTTCCTCTCTCACCAAGGGAAGGGAAGTTAACACTCCTAGTATTTCATGATAGCAAAATCAAGGCCAATCCTCAAAATGATGAGGTAACTAGGGCTCCTTTGTTCATAACCATACACATAGGATAATTTAAAGTGCATTAAGTGGATGTTGATGATGGAGTTGCAACAAACATCATCCCATGCACCATCATTGAACACTTAGGTTTAACAAAGTAAATAGAGCCTACAACAATCAAGTCCTTCAATGTTTCAAGTGTTGTTGTTAAGGGATCTATCTCCTTGCACTTTGTAGCAGGGAGGTAATTCTTGACAACTATCAATTTCTTGGTGGTGGAAGAGATGCTAGGGTTTAACCTTATCTTGGGAAGACCTTGGTTGGCTTAGTTAAGGACCTTGTTCTTACCTATCCACCAAGAAATTCACCTTCCTTACAAGAGAGGTCAAATTATGTTTTGTAGTGATAGTGTAGTTCCCTTGGCTGTTAATAATGTGAACCTAGAGTAAGGGTTTAAAGTGGAGCTTTAGGAGAAGACTCCCAACCATGAAGTCCATCAACCTAAGAGAGAAAAACATCCCAATAATAACAAAAATGGGAAATAAGATGTGTCATGGGATGAGCTCCCTTTCAACATCATTAGTGAACAGGATGGTGAGTACAAATTTGTGCAAAATAGGTCTTATACATTTCCTAATCTTTCATGCACCCCTACTTCTTTCATGTTGCACCCTTATGACCTTTATAGCCATTGGTACCATAACCATTTAGCCTAAGTTTTCTCTTTGTTGGCTACTTATTGCCTTTTTTCTTATATTTTATTTTACTATTTATGCATATAGCCTAGAAGTTTATTTTATTTTCATTTCCATTTATTATAACCTTATTTCTTTCTTTTATTTCCTTGTTTAGCATGATATAAACTAAAAAGCCATAAAAAATTTAAAATATAAAGTTTTCAAAAATATAAGTTACTCTTCAACCATAGTCTGCTAAGACTTTAAACTAGCAACATGGCTTGCCATGGCCCTAAATTGGTAGCCTAATTACAACAAAACATGGCCTGCAATGGCCTTAAACTAGCAAAAACAATGCAACTTGTACCTACCATGGCCTAAAATTGGCAAATGTTTATTTTATTTTATATATTTACATGAGCCTTTAAATGCATTGCTTAGCCATTTAACTTTATAGCCAAAATTGTCAACATAGTCATTTACAGTGTTTATAGCACTACAGTAATATATATATAGCCAAAAAAAAAAAATCCAAAAATTTAAATTTAAAATGTTCATAACATGCATAGCCATGGCCACACTATGTGGAAAAATTTCAAAAAAATAATAACAATAATCTATAACTTAGTATTGGCTAATAATATCCATCAACATAAAAATGAAAGTAAATAGCCAACAAGTTGAAAGAGATGGATAAAGGATGCTAAGGGGCATTCAAAGGAGGAAGTGGTGGGGCATTCCCACCCTTACTGCTAGGGCCACCAATGTCTCCTAATGTTTGAAATAAAACAACACATAGTTAGTAATCAATAGCAAAAACCATAACTTAAAATAAAATTAAAACATATAATGCATCAAACTTGTGGAGACTCTAGCTCCATGATTTCTAGGGATAGATGTGAAAGGTCATCCTCTAGATGATGGAGGATTTGGTCCTCCATCATATTGGCCTAGTCAATATTCCCAAGATCAACATTGGTGAGGATGTCATTCCTATTTACTGAGGTCCATGTAGGGGGCTCTTGGGTAATAGTATTCGAAAAGGTCTCACCTGCAATAGTGGTAATTTGAGGAGTAGGGGATTTCTCCACCATGAGAGTACTCTCAACGAGCTGATAGGCACTCTTCACCTAGATCCCATGAATGAACAACTGTCTCTTGCATCATTTAATTGACTCCTCTTTGAGCCACTTTAAGTAGGCCTCACGATTAGCCTTATACTACTACATGTGGTCCTTCTATTTCCTACCCCACTCTAGGACCTAAGCACAGTGATCCTTTCAATCCTCAACCTTTTGGTAAATGAGGTCCATTTGCATCTATTATTTTTCCATCTCACATGAAAGCTCTACTTTGTTTTGAATGGCGTGCCAGTAGTGGGCCCACATGATCTATTTGATTTGCAATTCTCCTGAGTTAGCAACTTAGGCTTCCACAAAGGCCTTGTGGTCCTAGACTTCTTTGATAATCTCCTCTTGCTATTAAGTTTTCTTTCTCAAGGCCACAACCTATTCCCATAGGGATTCGTTGGACCTCTCCAGCTCCCATGAAGTTTTTATACAAGACATTGCTAGATCAATAGTAGTCTCGTACAACTTCAAGGGTACACTAGAGACATCGGATAAAAGATTTGGCAAGGAGTTAATCTCCATGTCTTGGTTGGGGTCCCACTACACAGATGATACTACATAATCATAAATTACAATCATAAACATAGTATACAATCTAAGATAGCCATAACGTAAAACTTGTGACATAGTAAAATAACTAAGGCATAGAAAAAAAAGTTCTTACCGATCTTGAGTGCAACTTGGTGCAACTAATTGATGATGTCCTTAGCCATCCCGTGCATGAATTCCACCTTGTTCAAGACCACTACCCATGGTTTTGCATGAAACTTAGGAATAGGGGCTTGAATTGGTGGCTTAGTAACTACTATAAGCATAATAATCATTGAATGGTTAAGAGGAAAACAAAACTTAAAACCATAGGATGTGATGAGAAGCAGTAAGACATGTGCATACTTGGCTCCTCCTATTCTTCATCTAGGATGATGATAGGGAATATACCTAGTATTTCCTCACCAAACAAGGCATCTAGATCATCTATATCTACGTTGGCTAGCCTTTTAGCCTCATGCTATTGTAAGAGCACCTCCTCTACATGTCTTTGTTCCTCCTTTTCTATAGCAGCTACACGTCTCTATGCTTCCTTCTTTGTGGTAGCTTGGGTTACCATGTCCTGATGCTTATCTACAACCATAGCATATAGAAAAATTTATTAGCACAAGGAATCATAATGTAGCCATAAAACCTTAAAACAAAAAATAACCAAAACATAAATAAAACATACCTTTGACTACCTACTAAGATGACTTTAGCTTAAACTTAAGCTTCTTTGGGGAAAGTTGGTCTAATGCTGGTGGTGGTTCCTCTATGGGTCTCTTGAGCTTGGCCTTGGCTTCCACTTTAGCTTCTTTGCATCGCCATTTAGCCTTTGGACTCTGGTTGGGATTGTGAGGGGCTCCTCCAACTTGTTAGGGGATTCGCATCTTATAGCATCAAGATCCTTGGTGGTAATTGATAGTGAATCATCCATCACCTCTAGTGGGTTTTGGACCAACACTATTGAATAAATGTGCTTATCCAAGGCCTAAAAAGATGTTTTGGGTCTTGGGAAATCCATCATCCATTTCTCCACACCACTAGGAACTCCATGAACCTCTTCAAGTAACCTACAAAGAATACAAAATGCATGTGGATTATGGTAGAGGTGTCTTTGTGAAGGTTGAGATTCTCATCCTATAGCCCAATAGCTAGAGTAGCTACCCAGTTGAACCTGATGTCATCTATTAGGACATTCTTAAAGGGCCATCCCTATGTGGTGCTAATTACATTCTTTTGTGATAATAGTTTAGGAAACACATGGGACCTAAATAAAGGATATGAAACCTTTGCATCGGGGTTCATAAAAATATCCATGGAAATTTAGGAGTGACCCATGTTGGCACCAAGCCACTCCAAAACTTCCTCATGATTGTCCACTTCCTTCATTATTTTGGTGGTAAGCTTTACCCCATTAGTGGGAATACCAAACAAGTTTCCAAAGGTGTCCTCATCAATGTATATGGTAATTAGCATAACTTGAATGGTGGTGCTAAAGTGATTACCATTTTTGTTGAAGGAGATGATGATGTGAAGCATCTTCATAGTAGGGATGGAAGGGATAGGTGCCATAAACAAATGAAAAAAACTTGCATGCTTAATGTTTTCTTGAATGTACCTAGGTGCCTATCTCGTTAGCCACAATTATGCTAGTATTACCTCACCAAAATTTAGAATGAGAGCATCCTCATGACATCCTATAAGTGGTAAGGTGACATCAATAGAGGTGGAGGGTCTTGCAAGGCAATAACCAAATGTTTAGCATCAACATAAGCATGTTTAATAACTAGTTAAAATTATAAATCACTTAGAACTTTAACAACCATAAAACATTAGAAGCTATAGCCTTTATGTTTACATTTCTTCTTCTTCTTTAGTGTTGTTTAAGTAGAGGTATTAGTTTCTAGGATTTGAAGGAGCTCTTGGAGCCTGCCCACCAATTGTGTATTATCCTTTCATTCACACACTTCTTGTAGACAAGGTTGAATCTACTGGTGTATTCATTAAAGTCCCCTCTTAACTATTCATACATAATGGTTTTGATTTGGGGGTCCTTGGTGAATTCATCTATGGTGGTTTGAGCCACCACTAATGGTTGATCATTAGTGATCAAGCCTTGATAATTGACCCTATACTTGTAAGAAGTTTATGAAACTGACAGAGTTAGAGAAGGTAGTTTAGCCAATAAAGCTGAAGAAACATAAAAATACTATAACAATCATGCTTACCCCTGTAGATGGTACATAGTGCTTAGTTGATTCTAGAATAATTTGTGGGTCCTTTGGGCCACCATCAAAGTATTGTTAGCATTATATTGACTATACTCTAGCTAGTCCAGATCTCTGTAAGGTAGCATGGGCTAATCATGTCTTCTACTTCCCCTGATGTCCTAGGAGGTGGATTATTAGTAATAAACATAACAATCAAGCTAGATGCATAAGGCAATAGTTTCTCCACTATGATCTTAGTAATATTTGTAGATAAGTACAACCAAAGTATCACATTGAAATTTTGCAAGATATAGGCAAGGAATTCCCTTGTCCCTAGTTAGAACCATAGTGAGGCCTTTTTCAAGGTCATATCAGGAGAGGGGGTGTTGGCCTTAGGATTGCCAATGTAGCATAGGATGCTCACTAACTCAATGATGATGAGTATGGGCTTTAGAAAGATCCTACATGAATAAGAAAAAAAATCAATTGAAATTCCTTAACAATTTGTAAAAACATCCTAGTCAAGGGTGAAATTAGCCCTTGTAAAAAGCTCTAAGGTGTTTATCCAAATTTTCTTAAGGAACTCATGCTAACATAATTACAACCTTTCATAGCCTTATACATCATAGCCAAAAAGTTATAGCCTAGATAGGACAATAATTTGACACATAGCCAAATTTGAAAGCTAGAAAATAGCCATCACATAAACATGACCAAAAATACAAAAAATTGATTATAGCCCTTAAAACCAAATTTAGAGCATTAAAAAAATTTTAAGATATCCCCAAGGACATGGAATTTGATAAGAGAAGTCTCTAAACATGTCAAACACATCCATCTCTAAAGGGATAAAGTGCTCCAACCAAAATTTAGCCTTGTTGACACAACCTAGATGGGAAATTCATTAAAAACCCATCATATCTTTGATTTTAGTGATTCCACATGGATGGAATCTTGAAATCATGAACCTTCTAGTCATATTCATTATGACTTGAAACAAATAATCATGTTTTCATAAAACATTACCAAAATTAGCAAAATTGTAACCATCAACCTTAATCCCCTTTTGTGTAGGGTTGGGAGAAAATTAACTAAAAATTCATTTGAGATCCAAACAGAGTGATTCCACCATTGTTTGAAATCCTAAATCAACCTTATGTACCCATGCTTAATAAAAATTCATAACCCTTGTTGTTTATTCCAAAAAAATTCATTAACTTGGATGAAAATCTAAAAATGACATACATCCCTTTTTGACATAAGTTTAATGAAAAATTCATTAAAAATTTGCTTCTAATCCAAATGGAGTGATTCTACTTTCATTAGAAAGCTAAAGCCAAGACCCACCTAGCAATAATCAAAAAATAGCCAAAACCCTTGTTGTTTGCTTAGAAAAAAAATTCATGGGTCTACATGGAACTCTAAAAAATGGCATAAAAGACCTAACTACATGACCTCATGAAAATAGCCATAACTTCATTGTTATTAACCCAAATTGAGTGAAACAATAGCCAATGGAAAGCTTAAACATAGGACTAAAAATCCACAACATCAAAGTTTAAAAATATGCAGCCATTTGTGGACCTTATGATTTTGGTATGCCAAAACATTAAGAAAAATGAAAAACAAGTTTGTTTGCTTATTTGTGTGAACGTTGTGCTTGTAGAACAAGAACTTAGATTAGGCAAGGCTATGGATAGGAAAATAGGGATTCATCATGGAAAGAAATATGAAGAAAGATGTCTCTAGGAGGTAGTAGACATCTTGGTAGATTTGGGATGAACTCAAAGAAAACTCAGAAAGACATCTTCAAAAATAGCAAGATTCCTTTCCCCAATCAAAGATGTCTTTCATGAGGTAAAGATATCTTTATAGAATGCAAACAAAATATAAAAAGATGTCTTCCATTGAGCAAAGACATCTTCTAAGATGGAGACTTTTTCTAGATTTGAAGGCAAATTCAGAAAGATGTCTTAGGCATGAAAAAGACATCTTCCATGAATGTTAGTGATCATTAACTAGCCATTGTACAAGTTTCGAGAAGGATTTAGAAACACAGTAACTATAAGTAGAATTCATGTGCATCAGAAACTGTGTAAGCCTTATTGTATTCATTGTACAATCATTTATAATCATTGAATTCTCTGTTGCTCTTCATTGTCTTATCATTTTGGCATTGTAAAGTGTGCTATACCTACTTGTACAAGGATAAAAAAATTAAGTTGTAATCATTCCTTTTAATTCTTGTTCTTGTTGCCCTATGGGGTTAAGTTCCTTAAGCTTGTTAGGATCTTACAAGATTGAGTTGTTGATGTTGTGGTACAACACTTTGATGCAAAGCTCAAGATTGTAAAAGTTGTGGAAGCCTTAAAACCACATTTTCAAGTCTTATGAGATCTTGTGGGTTTGAGTGATTGGTGCTATGGTACAAAACTTTGAAGTAGTGCTTGATAATTATACAAGGTGTGGATACTTTAACCACATTTTGAAAGAAACAATGTCTTGAGGTGTGATTATGATCAACCCTATGAGTGTGGAGTATTCAAGTTGGGAAATTAGGTAAATTCATGTGTATGATTTATTTCATAAAGGTTTTATTTGAGAAACTTATTACTNATAAATTTAAATTCAATAGGGAATTAGGATGTAAAACAACTAAATAAATTTGGCAAACTTTAGAAGCTACTTCCGAAGGAACCTCTATTGTTAAGTAATTGAAATTGTTAGTTCTACAAAGTGAATATGATATAATCAAAATGTGAGAAGGTGAGAAAATCAAGGATTATTTTTATAGAGCTAAAAATCTTATTGTAGCCATTAGAGAAATAGGGAAATACTTTTTTGAAAGTGACATCATCATCAAAATGATTAGAACTCTATAATTGGAGTTCAGGCTTACAGTCATAGCGATGGAAGAAATCAGAGACTTCTCTACCTTAAAATTTTAAGAGCCTCAAATTGCTCTCATTGCTTATGAAATGAATCTCATAAGTGAAGGAGCTATTCAAGAAAGGCCCATTACCTTAAAGACTACTTGAAAGAAGAATGAACTCAATGAACATGAAGAGGGAAGTGAAGATGAGATTGCCTTTCTTACTAGAAATCTACAATGACTAATTACTAGAAAGAACAATGGACCATATCCACAAAGATTTAATTAGCCTAAAGGTAAATAAAGAGGTAAGAACTTTTTAAACTAATTTTTATTTTTCTTCTATAGAATGTTGGATGTGTGGAGGTAGAGGCCATGTGGCCTCCAAATGTCCTACTAGCTTTAGAATGCAATACAGGAATAAATCATTTAAAGAAGGAATGAAGACCAAAGTTTATACAAGTTAGGATGATGGGGAATGAAGTAAAGAAGAAGTGGAGGCTGATGCAAAAAATTCTCAGCTCATATGCATGGCTCTCACTGATGGTGACTCATCAAATGATGAACTAAATGATGATGAGAGGTTTGATTTATTATGTAAAGAACTTTTAAAATTTTAAAATCTTTACATTAAGTTAAATAAAAATTTCAAGTCTAAAGATTATAAAATATCCTCATTAGACTTAACTATTTTTGATCTTAACAAATAATTCTCAGACCTTAAGGCTAAGAATGAAGCACTAACTAGATCATGTGAGCAGATGAAAGAAGAACATGCTAATGTTAGGCTAGTGAATGAAAGACTGATGAAAGGAAAAGAGTCTCTTTGAATGGTTTGTGGACAAGGAAGAATCCCACAAGAAAAAAGTGGACTTGTATGTTATCACTAAGAAGAGGAACCTTCATCTCATCTAAAGTAACCATGAAGGAATAAGGATTTTACATCAAGGGAAGCTTTTGTCCAACATAAAACTCGTCAAAGGTTTTGTACTTCTAGTTATTTCTCTAATAGGAGAATTAGATATTATTATTGTAATTATATTGGACATAAATAATGGAGATGCAATCTAAATTTTTATCATATGAGTACATGGATAGATCACAAGACTTCCTAATTTTATCAAAGTGCATCAAGAAAGGGTTTTATGCAGGATCATAAAGAAGATTGGAAGTCATCCCAAAGAACCAAGGCTATTAAAAGGGAATGGAGAATTAAAAAAGACCAAGGGAATCATGGCACTTTCCCTAACAAATTTGTAAGAGGAAGTCATGCATTTGACATTGGGAAAGTTCTATTGAAAAGAGATTCCTCAAAATAGGAAACACATTCTTTAGCTTTGTAGACATCATCATCTTCCGAGAGCATGATAGGTAGGTAGAGGTAAGTTTTTATTTTTGTTTTCAAGGTTTAATTGAGACTATAAATCAATGGAAGCCTTCCAAAATCTCATCTTGACTTTTGAAGAGAGACGTCTTTCAAAAGTGAAAGACATCTCTACCAAGACATCTTTGGCAGAACAAAGACATCTTTCTAAGTTTTTGTTTGTTGTGGGAAAGTTGTCTTTGATAAATGAAAGGAATATACTGTATCTTTTACATGTGAAAAATACATATTTATACTAAAAAAGACATCTCATTTTTTGTTCAAAGCCCTTGTTTACCCATGGTTATAAAAGAAGAAACCTCCATTTTTATTGTATTCCTTGATAGAGATCCCATAGTGATGACTAGGGCTCCACCATTCATAGTGATTTTGGTAGAGATGGCCCACAAGAAGATTGGCATGAATAGATATCCACCCAAAAAACATGCAAGAGGAAGTTCCAGTAGTGTGCCACCTTCATACATGCCTCAATTTCAAAGTACAAGCACTCAACATAGGTTTGAAGCTACAAGAACCACCACCATTATTTCTGAGCATTCTCTTAATTTTCCTCTACATAGACAACAGACTTTGTTAGATTATTTTAGGCTTTTGCACTAGACTACATTTATTTCCATGAATTTTCTTATGCCTAAAGTGTCAATTCAAGAATTCTATTATAAAATTGTTATTTTTGATGCTATTTTGGGGGCTTTTACATCCATTGTTGGCGGGATTGTTGTTGAAGTATCTCCTCAAATTGTTAATGCACTTATGGGTATTTCTAGTCTTGATGTCTTCTAGGTTTCTATAGAGTCTATGCATGACATTTATACAAATGGTATTATGCTTGTAGCTCATGATGAATTCTATGATGTATTGTTTGAGAGAGATATGTCTTTTGATCAAGGTCACACTAAGTGAAGCAAGATGACTCCAGATGCCTCCACCTTGTCACTTATTGTTTTGTATAATATAATGGTGAAGTGAGGAAGTTGCAGTTATCTGCTACTAGCCTAGGGCTATGTACTATATTGTTTTCTTATAGGGTTACCATTAGATTTGGCTCACACTCTTTGAAGAGACATTCTAGGCCTCTATGCTAGGGAGAGAATCCTCTAACATTGTTACCTCATCAGCATGTTGATTCTTCAGAAGGGTGTACCTATTCTAGAGTTACCTATGTTTAAAGGCAATGAAGTCTCGGTAAGTATGTAGAGAAGAGGAGTTCTTCTCACATAGTAGTAGTAGGACCTAGCACCAAAAATCCAATATAAAAGAAGGAGGCCTTCCCATAGTTAGAAATCCTAGCATCTTTGGTACCATGTCCCAATGGGTCCCAGTTTAACAATCACTAGCTCCATTAGCTCTACTAGCTTTCTTTTGGTCTCAAGAGAAGCTTCATGCTAGGTGGCTCTAGTGCAATGAGTGGAGTCCTTAGATGAGGACACTTAGAAATCTAGTCGTTACAACACCAGCAATGATGATGATGAGGAGGAGACTTATCATCCATCTCAAGAAATGATGGATTTTAAATCTAAAGATGCTATCAAGGTTAGTGATTAAGACCTTGAAAGGTTGTTTGTTCTTTCATTTTGGTGATAAAAAAGGATAAGACATTTGTGGTTCTCACGTATGTGATTTTGGGACTTTGCACATATGTGATTGATCTATGGATAGTTGTACTTTGAGATGCTTATGAATAGTTTGATGTCAAAAATTTTGTGAATGGTTATGGATAGGTGATGTGTTTTCTAGTTATCTCTGTGTGGTCTATTGATTTTTATTCCACCTCTTTTACTTGACTCATGTCTTATTGATCCTCGACACTTATCCTAATCCTTGGTTTCCATAGGACTTTATATGTCTTTATGCTTTTCATAGAATATATTTTATGATAATTGTGTATATATATTGATATATATGTATAGGTTTGAACTTTTTGGTTATGTCCAAAAAAGGAGAGAAGTATTGTACAAGGCTAACCCATTTTCTTAAGTTTTGGACATTATCAAAAAGGAGGAGATTGTGGACCTTATGGTTTTGGTATGTCAATTTTCTCAAGTTTTGGACATTACTAAAAAGGGGGAGATTGTGGACATTATGACTTTGATATGTCAAAATATTAAGAAAACTAAAAAACAAGTTTGTTTGCTTGTCTGTGTGATTGTTGTGCTTAAAGGACAAGAACTTGGATTGGGAAAGGTTATATGGATAAGAAACAAAGGATTCATTGTGCAAAGAAAGATGTCTCTGGGAAGTAGTAGACATCTTTATAGATTTGGGGTAAACTCAGATAAAGTTTAGAAATATGTCTTCAAAAATAGCAAGATGAGTTCCTTGAGCTTGTTAGGATCTTCCAAGATTAAGTTGTTGGTGTTGCGATACAACACTATGGTGCAGAGCTTAAGATTGTGAAGTTTTCGGAAGCCTTGAAATCACATTTCCAAGCTTGATGGGACCTTGTAGGGTTGAGTGATTGGTGCTATAGTACAACACTCTGGAGTGCAACTTGATGATTATACAGGGTGTGAATCCTTCAACCACATTTTGAGAGCAACAAAGTCTAGATGTGTGCTTACAATCTACCCTTTGAGTGTGGAGTACCCAAGTTGGGGAACCACGTAAATTAGTGTGTGCTTTGTTTCACAAATGTTCAATTTGAGAAAGTTATTCATCCCCCACTTCTAAGTTCAGTGATCCACACTAGTTTCTTAGAAGGAAATGCACAACATTGCTTACTTTTTTCATGCAAAAATCACCAAAAAGCTTAAAACTCATAAAATCTTACTTAGAATAGCCATGAAAAATAGCAAAAAAAACCAAAATAATCAATATCCATATGAAAAAACATGAAAATAAGAAGCTAGGATTTTGTTATTAAATTTTGATGAATATTAAAGCCTAGATATTAGAAAAATGGCCTTATCCCCAAATTTATGGAAAATGCATGAAAACAACAAGCCTAATTTTAAAAATGAAATCTGCCATAGCCAAAACAATGAAATGACCATAAATCTATTTAAAAATGACCAAAATAAGAGGTAGTATTTCATACAAATTTTGTTTTTCCTCCTCTATCAATGTAGATTTAATGAAAATTGCTCCACACATGGCAAGAAAAAATATGAAAAATGACTAGAAACCAAAGTAAAAATGGTTTGAACTATCTACCTTGGAGTAGTTATGGAGGAAGCTTGGATTGACATGGGTCTAGGTAGTCCTAACGTGTCACTTGCATGCTTATATACCTTTTGGATTTATGGGTTTCTACTCTTTCCATCATGCTACTTGGGTGTTGTAGTTAGATCAATGCTGAGAATTGATGAAGTTTGGGAGGATGGAAGGTTCAATGTTAGCTGTAAGGAAGATTAGTGATTCCACACTGAAGATTGGTTATGTTTGTAGTAACAAACTTTGCTTGAGCTCTCCTCCAATGTGCTATTTTCTAGAATGAAGATTATGATTGAAGATTGTGAAAATTTGATAATAAAAAAACCACCAAAACCTAAATGCCCACCTCTCAACCCCAATTGCCAATTCAGTGCACCATAACTCCAAGTTTACTAAAGTATAGGAGGTAGGGGGAAGGGGAGGGGAAGTCTTTTCTACACTAGGATGGATGGGACATAACTTCATGTTTGAAATTTTAAACTTTTTTTAATAGTGGACCCCACCATACACCTTCACTGTTAGCCTCAAAACTACATCAACATTGATTTTCAATCCCTTTTACACCTAGAAAAATATTAAAACCTTAACTCCTATGCATCCATGTTGGGAATGTCATGCTGAGCATGGATACATGTCTTTTGCTTCATAAAACCATTAAGACATGACCTATTTACCATTTTTAGTAGCTAAAACCTACGTTTTGCAATCCCAGGCTCCTAAAAAGGGGCTTAGACATTGACAAAACTGGACAACTAGGGTTTCCACGTTGGGTTAATATTGCCCAACATGGAAGAAGTAGGATAACATCCACTCTTATTCCCCAACACTCATCTAGCCTAGGTGTGACCCCCAAAGTAGGCCTACATGACATAGAACCCCTCTAAGCATCCCCAGTAGCCCTAGAATCTCACTAAAACTAGTCAAAAGTGGTTGAAACCTTGAAATTTGGTGGTTCCACACTGAGGGAGGCCTCATCCATACTAAGAATTTTAACCCTAGTGTTTATGGATGGGGGTATGACCAAAATTACCTAAATGGACTACCTAGCAGCCATATTTCAAATCCCAGTACCCCTCACAACCTCTTGTTGCTTAAATTGAGCTTAAAATAAGTCAATATTTAATCCATAGCCTATTCCATGTTGGTGAATCCCTCCTCTACATTTTCTAGCATGATGCTAGTGCAAAAACTTAGAGGGTATGTAAGAAAACTTAATTGATGATCCAAATAGCAAAATAACCTACTTTTGTGATCCCTAAACCCTTCCAGAACCCTATGGAGATTCCAAATGCCTCAAAACTAGTAAAAAATGACACAAAACTATCATTCCCTTCTCATCCATGCTCAAGCCATCATGCCTAGAATGGAAGAATAGTTTGGGGGGGGGGGGAGATTGCATGATGTAGCTAGGAGCCTTCAAACTACTAGATCTTGACACCCAGTATTGATTGTTAACCCTAGTAACCCTAGAGGTTGACATGCATGGTTGATTAGATGTTTAACTAGCCTAGATCTAACTTTCTTGGTTTTCTCACCCTATGGGAGATCTCTTCCATGCTACCCAACATTGAAGCTAGATGGATGTATCGAGGAAGGTTAGTGGGGGATCCTAGAAGCAAGAAAACAACATTAAAGTACCTTGTATTAATACTAGAACATTCATAGCCTATCTGGAAGCCACTAGTATGCCAAAAATCAATAAAAATCTACTTCCTTGATTTTTCCATATTGAGCATTCCATGTTGAGCATTCTAGTCTCAGTGTGAATAGGAGGGGAAAATAAAAACTATTGAAGATTACATGAAGTTTGACTTTTATTAGTAATCCAACCCTTTTGAAAGTCACCAAACTTCTAGATGTCACTTGAAATAATCAAAATTGGTCCCCCTTAGACTCCTAATGATGAGGATGATTCCATCTATACTTAGCATCTTAGTCCCAATGTGTATGGAGGGGGAAGCTTAAAACCCCTCTCATAGGCCTCAAAATTACCAAAATTTGACCCTAGGCATTGATAATCAACACCAGCAACCCTATGGACACACATGCATAGTTAAAATTTTTAGAAACTAGCAAATAGTAGAGTCCCCTAGTTTGTCCATGCTATAAGACATCTCTTCCATGCTAGCTAGCATGAAAGTAGGAGGGAACTTTGGGGGGACTCTAAAATAGCTCTTAGACACCCTAAAGAGATGCTAGAAAGCCTTGTGTGTGTCCTAGGATCCTGTTTGTGCATCCTAGAACCCTCAGATTCTTAAAAGTTGACCATGACTAGTCAAAAATCCTTTACCCTTAATCTTCCATGGTAAGCATAGAAACCTTGGAATGGAGAAAAAGGAAAAACATCAAAAACCATCCAAAAAGTCCTAAAATGACTAAGTTTTGACACTAGGTAGCAGTAGCCAATACTTGTAACCTTAGAGACTTACATGCATGGCTAGAAATGATGAAAAATAGTAAAAAATAGCATCCCTTAGTGCTTACATATTGGAAACCACCTCTTCCATGCTAGGCAACATGGAAAAATGAGGGAAAATCAAAAAACCACCTAGCAAGCCTCTAAATTGACTAGTTGACCTTAAACCCTACCTCTCAACTCTGGCAATCCTAGAAGCACACATGCATTGTTTATTGAAGAAAAAATTTCTTTTGATCTAAGATTTGGAATTCTTCCACTCTAAGGACCCTCTCTTCTATGTTGGGTAGTGTGAAGACTAAGGAGGAACACTTATTTTGGGGTCATAGACACCTCAGAATGACCTCAAATGACCTTGCATGTACTTTAGAACCATGTTGACATCTACTAGAGCTTTCAAACCTTAGAAAATTAATTAAAAATGGCCAAAAAGCTATTCTCCCTAGTCTTTCATGGTAGGAACACCATCATTAGTGTGGAAGAAATGGGTAAGGCCTAAAAAACAAGTAGAAACATTCAAAAATTCCAAATTTTGACCTAGAACCCTAGCTCTTGATCTTGACAACTCTGGGATCTAACATGCATAGTCGATTGTGATCTAAATTGATCTAGATATGAGATTCTTGCCCCATACACATTGGAGAAGGTTCCTTCCATGTTGGGAAGCATGAAAAGAATGGGGGAAAGCTACTTTTCCACTTTTGGTGACAAGATAACACTCTCAGAAAACAAAAACCTATGTTGAAGAAGCCTAAAACCTCATAGCCTTCAAATTATGCATGTTTGACTTTGTTTTGGCCCTCAAAACTTCTTTCTCCCAATCTTTGACACTAGAGTAACTCCCATGGTGTGGAAATAGGAAGGTAAATCTTAGATGTCCCTGAATGACCTCCAAATATGACCAAAATCAGCCAAAAATTTGCAGAATCATGATCTACAGTCCTAGGAGCCTAGGAACCTATTCAACATGCTCTTGAGCCATCCTAAAATCATGGAATATGTGTCTTCCAATTTTTTCATGCTAGGGATGCTATGGTCACCATGGAAGAAGGAGAAAAATCCATTTGAACATGTTTTAACACCCAAAACTAACTTACATGGCTTCAAAATGAAGCTACAGGATGCACAACTTCCAAATCTAGGTTTCGATTGCTTGTTTGACCATGTTTAATAATAGTTTTTCTTGGATTTTGATTTTTCATGCTAAGAACCATCCCTTTCATGCTAGAAAGCATGGAAGTAAGGTGGTTAAGCTCCAAAACCTGCTTTTTATCTTTTACCAACCTTTTGAGTACGTAATTTTGACAAATTTGGCCCTATGTTGCCTTGGAAAGGCCTCAGAACCTTGGTTTTGGACCTTTGGATGTTCTAAAACATAACTTCCTTAGTCTACATTCTAATGGTCCCTTCTTTCATGCTGTAAAGCATGGAAGGAAGGGGCATCGAGTGTGGAAGCCTCAAAGCTCTTGATTTCTAGGTCTAAACAGCCCAAACAATAGCCCTGATTAATGCCCAAACTCACCTAACAGCCTTGTAGCCTTAAACCATGGCCTGCTAAGACCTAAAACTAGAAAAAATAAATCATTTTTAATATAAATTAGCTAAGTTCCATAATTTGTAGCCTGTTTTGCTCAATTTAACCTTATTACATGATGTTTTGACCTTTTTTGGCCTTGTATTGCATTGTTAACCTTCTTGACCTAGTATGACCTTTACATAGCCTTATATGTTTTTTTTGTTTACCTTATTATAGTCTTATTTGATTTTGTTTAGCCTTGGATTGGTATCAAATAGTGGGATTTGATCTTTCGTAACCACTATTTGGCACCATGTGACCATGGCCTGCTATGACCTTAAACTGGGATCATGGCTTTCTATGTTCTAAAACTAGCAAAAATATGATAATTTTTGATCATTTTTATTCTTATTTCTCATAGTTCCCATTTTTTAACCTTTATTTTACACTTATTACACTTTTTTTGCTTGTTGTTACTCTATTTATAGCCTTGGATGACATTGTTTGCATTAGAATAGCATGTATTTGCATAAGTTTATAACAGTTTAGCATTGTTTATTCACTTTTACCCAAGTGTCACCTAACATGATTTTGGTTGAAATAAAGCTTCAAAATATGAGTACTTGGGAGAATATTAGTCTACCTTTGTACCTACATGGATCCTATAGTGATGTAGAATGGTATATCAACCCTAATTGTCTAGATCTTGAGCTTGATAGGCTTGTTAACCACATAGCCTTGATAGAGAAATTTCTAGAGTGTCTTGAAACCTAGTCAAACCCCTTAAATTAGAGGTAGGTGACATAA
The DNA here is from genome assembly GCA_015680685.1 of Gnetum montanum. NCBI lineage: Eukaryota > Viridiplantae > Streptophyta > Gnetopsida > Gnetales > Gnetaceae > Gnetum > Gnetum montanum. Next base: position 83,743 of record MNCI01008656.1, read on the forward strand.
TAAAAGAATTTATAGTTGAAGTTTCTATCAAAACACATAGTGGTGAGGAGAAAATTCTTAAACTAAGTTGCTCACTAGAACCTTAATAGGCTCAAGACATCATGAAGGTCCTATAAGGCAAGATTAAGTTATTTTTTTGATCACATGAAGATATGCTTGGCCTAGAACTACATTTAGTCTAGCAAAAAATCATACTTGACCCTATCATTAGACCATTTAAGTAAGAAGTGTGCCAAATTAGACTAGATTTGGCCTTGGCAGTTTGTGATGAAATCACAAAGCTATATCAAGCCAGTTTTATTAGGGCTTCACAGAACGGGTGTCCAACATAGTGGTAGTTCCTAAGAAGAATGGAAGTATATGTATTTACATAAATTTTTAAGACCTAATTAAAGCAACCATCAAGGATGACTTACCTTTTCCTATTATTGATCAACTTATTGATACTACTGCTAGACATTCCATGTTGTCCTTTATAGATGGGTTGTTGGGGTATATTTAGATTAGGATCAATCTAGAACACTAACTTAGCATGACCTTCATGACTTCTTGGAGGTACATTTTGCTATACCCTGATGCCTTATGGCCTTAAGCCTACAAGAACAACCTATCAATAAGCCATGACCTACATCTTCAGTGAGTACATGCTAGGTTTGCTTAAAAATTACAGAGATGATATATTCGTTAAGTCCAAAGTGGCCAATGATCATGCTAATGACCTAGATATTTTGCTTAAATGGTATCCCAAGTATGAGCTTAGGCTCAATCCTAAGAAATGTGTCTTTAGCATCAAGATTGGTAAGATGCTTGGTTCTATAGTGTTTGAAGCATGGATATGTTTCCATCTTGATAAGGTTAAGGCCATATCCAAATTAATAGTGCCTACCAACCTTAAGGAGCTTTGAGGATTACAAGGTAGACTATAGTTTATTTATAGGCTAATCACTAGGCTTATAGATAAATTATAGTCCATGCAACACTTTCTTAAGAAAGGGGTTCACTATGAGTGGACAACTCGATGCCTAGTGGCCTTTGAAAACCTTAAGCAAGAGTTGGCACAACTACTGATAGTCTATCCTTCGCAAGAGCATAAACCATTGTACATATACCATGCCATCTCTAACACATCCATTTCCTCTCTACTCTATCAAAAGCATGATGATGAAGCAAAAATGCCTATATACTATCTTAGCCATCCATTAGTTAGCCATGAGACTTGATACACTAAAGTGGAGAAGTATTGTCTAGCACTAGTCTTCTCATTGAAGAAGTGGAGATACTACTTCTTTAGAAGCCAAGTAAATGTCATTTGCAAAGATAACAATCCATGTAGGTTCAGTAATGTGAATTGAAACTAGCACATCCCATGGACATGGGATTGCTAGAAAGAGCTCCTTTGCATTGATAAACCAAGAAATGGATTGTTTGCATTCAATGTCAAATGCTCTAACTACATCCTTCAACTCCTAGTAATCATTCATTCTTTTGGAAAAGTTCTCAGTAGTTTATCATTGATCCATGAATTGTACCCTGAGAATTTCAAGTTTAGCATTTGCAGTCTCAAGGTTCTACTTGGTGTATTTATGATGTTTGAAGTCAACCTCGTATAGAAAATACAAGCTAGCCACTTGTTTTTCCAACTCTAAATGTGACTATTTGATAGTCAGCATTACTAGGTTTGCATAGCAAAGATTGGCCAACTCCATGTATTTTGTCATCTCTTCAATCTATAATTTCCTTAGGTGGATCTCTACTTTATTATAGGCATCAATCCCATCAATGATGGGCTGCCATACTTCTCTTCCTTATTGAAGTTGCTAGAGGGCTTCGTTTACTTTTGCCTTTTCCATTTGGATGTGATTCTCATTTACTTCCTTCTATAAGCCTACTTAGTCTCTATAGTGATTTTTAGCTCTTTTAAACTTCAAAGCTTCATTTTTCTAGGTAGCAATCTCAATGGCAGACTTGTAGCATAAGGCACATACTTTCTTCATAGATAGATTTTGATTTTTTGTAGCCAAATTGCTCAATTTAATATTCACCTTAGCTAGCTACTCCTACTATTGATGAATGAATTCCTATATTTTTTCTTTTTGGGCATGAACATTACATAGGCGATAATTTTCTACAGTTAGTGCCTTGTTCTCCTGGTGCATCTGTACCAAGTCCATTTGAGACAAATAAGTCTTTGCCTCTGTCACATACTAGTTGAAGATGGCTATCATAATTTCCTTCTTAGCTTATTTTAGTCTTTGTTGAAGCTATTAAAAAGCTTCATCTTTGGTTATTGTTGGGCTAAGGAGTGTGGGATTAGCAAGATGGACATGTAATTTAGTAACCTTTGTGGCCAAGCATTGATTCTGTGCTTGAGCCGTTTTGAGTTGCCTCTCCAAGATGATGCATTTGCCCCTTGCTTCTAGTAGCTCTGACTAGGTTGTAGTGATGTCATCAGAAAAATCAAAGATATCTGAAATTAGTTGCCCAATCTCTACTAGTTGATCCAACAATTCTTCATGTTGGGTTGCACTCAATCTTCTATTAACTGTTCCTACAAACGTTTTCACATATCGAAGTGCAGATACATATGATACAAACAATAAAATTGCATTAAGCACTTCAGTGATGTAGTTAGTAAGTACTTTAGCTATAGTCTCTTAGCCTTGGTTCCACATCACTATCATAGTGGCCCTTTCACCTTCCTCCAAAAGCACAAAAAAGGAGGCAACATTCCCAGAGATTTCTGGGAATAAATGATATTGTGATAATGACACCATCACCTCTCAAGCATTGGGATCAGACCTTGTGGGCAACTACATTTTTTGGATATAGAATATTGGCTCATCCCTTTTTATATAGCTAGTTTTTTGAGCCACCTCATTAAGATGACTCCTTGTCAATCAGTACATAGATGGGTCCATGCTACTCATCCCTGTATGCTACTCTTGTTTGTACAAGAGTAGCTCTTAGATTTTACACAAGCATTTAATGGCTACGTTGGCCTCTAACGTTGTTTCTTGAGCAGGCAGTGAAGGTGCTAGCTACTCCTCTTCTTTAGTTCTAGCAAGTGTTTTATCTTTCATGATTTCAAGCCATGAAGCCAAAGGAGCATGTCTGATTGTGCTGTTGGCATAGCATATGATTCATGCCCTTTTGCAGAGTTTTTGGATGAGGTATGGAAAGGGTAGGGTTTTCCTTCCACGTTCATTTTTTTGAAGCATTTTTTGATCTCTAAATAGATTAGTTGTGGAAGGTTTATAGGAAATATCTTAGATTGGCACATGCTTAGGTGGAAAAGGTAGTCATCTTGCTGGCCTCATCGTTGGATTGAGATGATAGGTTACTATCTTGAAGTAGATTCACTTCACTGGTGTGAGCATGTCGAATTCCTTACAATAGACCCGTTAAGATAGTTGAGTCCACTTCTTTTTTGCCTCAGGTTCACCTTGTGTTGATAGCTCTGCTAGCTGTGTCCCAATATCAGGCAACCCTGGTGCCTTGGCTAAGTAGGACACCTGAATATCTTTGATTTTTACTATGGACCCTAACCTTTTGTTGTTCTAGAAGAGATATGTCTCTCCCATGTACCACTTCTCATTGGAGGTGATGATTGGCAACATGGGAAAGGTTTGCAATTGCATTTTAACTTTTGTTGGAGCTTTCTCTAGAAATGGCTTGAAGTTTAGTTCTTGGAGAATTGAGTGTTGGATCTCTCAGGGTTTTGATGATGTCAAGGTAAGCTTGAGTTAAAGTGACTTCAAGCCTTGGCACAGGTCCTAGTGCTCCCCCTCACTATGATTACTTTATTGGCACTTCTTCTTCTAGAATTTGTCAAAAAAATTTTACTTTGGGCTTCTCACGAAGAGGTCCCATTACATGGGTTTCCTCTGGTGATTCTTGGGCTTGTTCTTGTTGGTCCTTTCTAGCTCTAGGTTGTTTCTTCCTTGGTTGAGAGGGTTCTCCTTCCTGTAGGCATTTTGGTTTTGGTGTCATCTGTAATCATAAATAAGATCATGGGTTAGCAATTTGTTGTATAACATGAAATACTTGGGATACCTTTATTTTCTTAGGATATTTACACTTGGCTAAGTTGTGATTATGGTTGATTTAATTAATTTAATCATTATTTTATTTATGTTTTATTATTAATAAATCATCCCAAAGGATGTTGGAAAGATTAAATCTTGAAAAAATTGATGTTTGTATATGTTAAATTTATTAATCCTTTATGGGAGGTAGAAAACTTTTCAAAAAAAAAAAAAAAAAAATTCACCAAAAACCTTAAGGTTTGTGGCCCCCACTACAAAGAGTTTACCTTTGGTAGTTATAGGATCAAAGAACGGAGTGATTTGGGCAACGATTGGGAAGTTATGGGTTCTAGAAATGTTTGGGCTTTGAAAAATGGCAAAAACATTCCTGGCATTATGAAGCAAATGATAAAAAATTTCAATGTTTGTGGTGACATATATAGATTTTTTCTAATGCATTGATGGGGCCTGATCGACGTAGCTATTGATCACCATTGAATTTTGTTGACTTGGTTAAAACTTGAAAATTACAAAGAGATTTTGAGTGAAATTAGGGTCAAATGGAAGCCCAAATAGCCACGAATATGATGAAAATATGAGAAAAGGTTGTTGAGGTCCTAAAAATTGAGAAAATTAAGAAAATGGAGAAAGTGGGTCGAAAATGAGAGATCAAGGAGTAAAAATTGGTTTTCACAATGGAATATGCAAAAGATTGGATTGTAGCAATGTCTAAGGTAAGAAATGTAACTAACCAAACTAAGAGATATGTAAGTGGATTCTCCCCATAGCAGGCTCATGCCCTTATTATCCTTGCATAGCCTTAACTAAGGAGTTCATGAACCCCACAATTGATTAATGGTCATAAAAAGTTAAGGACCAACCAAAAAGAATCTATTCAAGAATTCAAACACATTAGACTAAGACATAGAGCATAACATAGAACTTGATAGTGAGGCAAGGTGTGGTAGCATGGATGGATGATGGAGAAGGTGGAATGGAATCCTGAATTAAGGTCATAAGAAGTCCCTTATGGAGTTTGTGTTTAAAATGACCTAAGAAGATCCATCCTTAGTCCAAACCAAGACCAACCACTTTTAGTGACTTCACATCATCACTCTAAAACTAATCCACCCCCTCAAGACATGAGAGTGCTCTCAAAAAACAACCACTATTCCATATAGAGAAGAAAAGAGAAGTAGAAAGTGAGAGAGGGCTTGAGTTAGAGGGGACCTTCAAGTATGGGTGCATGTCTTTTTAGTCCCATAACTAGTGCTTGTAGCCCATTTATTTGTCTGAGGGGTGTGCTTTGAATTCCCATCATGTGTATTTTTTTGAATTTTTGGATGGAAACCACACCATGCAAATACTTTATTTGACTTCCTAGTGGTACTTCAAATGGAATAGTAAGTAGTTCATGAAAAACACCCAAGCACTCAAGTAAGTAGAAGAGTATAAAGAGTATTATGTCCCCTTGAAGTCACACCCTCTACAAACCTTTGGATCCTTCCTAATTTTGGAACTACCAAGGTCACCAATTGATTAAAAGTTTTATTTTAATGAAAGGAAAACCATAGAGTTTATTAGATGGGTGGATGATGTGGACTCATAGCCTACTCCATGAAAAATAAACCATGTCATAGTCATCAAACATCCAAATTCAAGAATAAAAACCAGAAATTAACAATCACAACATTAAGCACAACTTATCATCAGTAAATAACAATAGTGACACAATGTCCTATAGTAATAAAACACTTTTATTAGCAAAAATGATGAAATGTCACACTCAAAAAAAAATAAAATATGGTAAAATATACAAAAAATTATAAAATAATCAAGAAAGGTGATGAGTGGCAAGGTACCCCTACACTCAACCATGCGAAACGAGCGTAGCACGAGCGATCCGGTCGAACTCCACAGACTAAATGCCTAAAC
>MNCI01008656.1:95567-152907 GCA_015680685.1 Gnetum montanum
AAGATGCTTGTAATCAAGTCGTACTCATCCCATGTTCTAGGAGACAAGGGTGAGAGAATCTAATCGCAATGAGTAGCCGATTCCTTGGTTAGCCATACACATTCATCAATGCTTGTAACCAAGTCATACTCATGCCATGCTAACAACAGGTAATAAATAACATGCAATAAAACCTATCCATGTACTGCAAGGTTTATCCACTAAGCTCATCTTTATTGCCGTACACAACTTGCGTTCAGGTACAAAGTTGCTCGAATAAAGAACCGTTCACTTGGGGGACTCCTACTGCGGGCAGATGGAAAATATTCTATCCATGGGGTGATCAATCCACCAGAGCTTCACTACTTCTAGCCTAGGATTGGAAATGAGGGGAGTGCCACCTCTTATTTATAGATTTGGTGATGGACCGCAATATTGCGTATGCAATATCGCAAGGACGACGTGATATCGCGTATGCGATATCGTGACGGCCACGATATCGTAGCTCATGCGATATCGCATCTCATCAAAAGGTTTGAATATAATAATGATGATGTAAAACAAAAAATAGTGAAAAATGGAAGAAATTAAAAATGAAAAATTTATAAAAAAAATAACTTGTAAAATAAAAAAAATGTGGAAAAAAATAGAAAAATTGCAAAGCCATATGGATTGTTAGCACAAATGGACATCTCCCCCATGACTAAGTTGGAGGGAGAAGATTTGAAAAATTGGATGCAGTTTTCCATTTATTAAGGTGGCAGTTGCACTAGCTTTGTCTTGGTTGTAGGAAAGGTTTTACTTGTTGGATGTTGGCCAACTATTTTTTATTTGGGCTCTTAGGTTTGTAAATTAACATGCCCCTAGAGGAAAAGGTTTAATTAATTACATAGGGTTCCTCCCACAACATTTGGAATTTTTTCTTCTAGGGTACATGTGTGGGATTCTAATAGAGAACCTTATCTCCTGGTTGAAGTGTTACCTTTCATATTCTCAAGTCATGATGTTGTTTGTTGAATGCCTTGTGCACCTCATTCAAAGATAGGGCCACCAATCAATTTTCATCTAGCACACTGAGATTGATCAATCTTTCATTCTGTCGTAGACTTAGGTAAAGATTTAGATCATAGGTAGTTGAGAGTGTACGGAGCTCAAATTGAATCGAGAGCATTTGAAGTTTTCCATACACTAACTTGTAGGGAGAATAGCCAATAGAAAGTTTTCATGTTAAATGGTAGGCCCAAAGGGAATCATTAAGTTTTGTACTCCAATCTTTCCTATATTTTCTAATGGTCCTTGTTAGGACTTTTGTGATCTCCCTGTTGGTTACCTTTGCTTGACCATTGACTTGGGGGTGATAGGGTGTTGTTAATTTATGTTCAACCCCCAAGTGTTGCATCAAATTTCTAAAAGTGGCACCTCTAAAATGAGTTTCATTATTAGAAATTAGTTCATGTGGTACCCTAAACCTATTTACAACATTTTATTATATAAATCTAGTAGTAGTGGATGATGTACAATTAGCAAAAGCTACTACTTCTACCCACTTCATGTAATAATTGACTACTATGATGATGGGTGTGATGGGACCCACAAAGTTAATGCTCCATATGTCAAAGGGCTCTAGTGGTTGAATTCACTATTGAGGACCTTCCATTTGAGGAGTTATCCCACCATCTTGTTAATAATATTTACAAGATTGGACAAACTAGTGGGAATCCTTGAATATTGTAGGCCAATAGTATTTTTCCATTAGGATTTTTATGGCCATGTATCTCCCTGCATAGTGGCCTCTGCAAGGCCCTTTGTGAGCATCTTGGAGAATGCATAGTTGATCTTCATTGAAAACATACCAGGAAATTAGGCCATGGATGCACACCTTGTAGAGGTGGTCATTGATTTCCATGAAGTATTTGGCTTGATAAAGAAATTGTTACTTCTTTCTAAAGTCAAGATCTTGTAACATCTCTTGAGTGAGAAGGTAAGTGAGGATGCCATTGTACCATTTTTGTTTTTATGGGCACTTAATCATTTATTACTTCCATAAAGAGAAGTTCATTTGAAAATTGATCAAAGAGTGGGCTCTCCTCCTCTAATATCCCATCTTAATTGAGAGAGGTGATTAGTGACCACATTCTCGGGCCCTTTCTGATCTACCATCATGAGATTGAATTTTTGCAAGATCACGAGCCACTGGATGATATGAGGACTCATCATTGGCTTGTTCATTAGGAAGAATATGGCACTGTGGTCTATGTGTACAAATACTTTATAGCCAAACACATAGTGCTTAAACTTGTCGAGAGTGTACACCATTACTATTAGTTCTTTTTCAGTTGTGGTATAATTCAACTATACATCCATAATGCTTTGGCTCATGCAATGGATGTAATATGGACATTTTTTATTATGTAATTGCCTAAGCATAGCTCCCAAAGCATATTTAGATGCGTATGTCATTATGTAAAATGGTCTAGACCAATCTGGTGCCCATAGAATTGGAGTTTCTATGAGTTTTTCCTTCAACTATTGGAATGCATGTTTACATTCCTTAGTCTAGATGAATGGAGCATCTTTTTTTGTCAGCTTAAGCAATAGCTTTGTGATCTTAGAGAAATTTTCTATGAATTGCTAGTAGTAGCCAGTGTGTCCAAGGAATGATTTGACATCTTTGACTATCTGTGGTTGACATGTAATTTCTTGGATAACACTTATCTTTTCTAGGTCTACCTTAATCGCTTGTGAAATTTGATGCCCCAACATTATGCCTTCTTGGACCATAAGGTGACTTTTTTGCTAGTTAAGCTACAAATTTTTTTCCAGACATCTTTTTATTACTTGCTCAAGGTGGTTCAAGGCTTGCCCAAACATAGCTCCATAGGTGGAGAAGTCATCCATGAAGACTTCCATGCCACTACCAATCTATTATTGGAAAATACTAAGGACTAGGAGTTGAAATTTTGTAGGGGCATTGCACAAACTGAATGGCATTTTACAATATGCAAAAGTTTCCTAGGGACTTGTGAATGTTGTCTTGGCTTGATCTTTTAACACAATTTGGATTTGGCTATATCCACTATAACCATCCAAGAAGTTATAATAATAATGCCTGAATAAGGTTTCTAACACTTGATTCACAAATGGAAATGGAAAATGATCTTTAAATGTTGCACTATTCAATAGCTTGAAGTTGATGCAGACCTACCACTTTCCATCTTTGTTTGGCATAATTACTAGTGGACTAACTCGCTCACTATCTATGATGAGATAGATGAGCCCTGCCTTAAGGAGTTGCTCTATTTCCTCTATGATAATATACTTCAATTTGGGATTCAGCCACCTATATGGCTACCTTCTTAGCTTCATGGATGAGTTAGTGTAAATGTGATGTTGACATATCCTTGGATCGATACTTGTCAGCTCAGGATATGACCAAGCAAAGGCTATTGACCATTTTTAACTAGCTTTAATAGCTTTTCTTTTTATTTAGGAGAAATTTTGGCATTAATTATGACCAATTTACCATTGTTTAAAAATGCATATTCCATGTCGACTGGTAGGGTTTTCAATTCTAGGGGCTCATGCTTGAAGCTATCAAGGATTTCCAACTCTCCCCAACAGGTATAATCATCTTCATCATTAGAGAGTTGGTAATGAACTTACCCAAGTTTATCCATGATTTCAACATAAGCACATGTTATGCTCTTAGTTGGTTCCATGCATAATGTGCTACTATATGAGTTAGCTATTAGCCATTGGTTGCCCTCCCATTTTTTGGCTACTACATATGGACACCTTTGAATATCTATTTCTTATGCACATGGATTGCATGCTTTGATGTATGTACTTTTGATGGATCAAATATTTTGCATGTAATTGCACCTATTATCATTATATGTGATGCATGAAATATGATTCTTCTCTAACTTTCCAAGTTTATTTTCCTTAGAGATTTCCAAGGATAGGTCCCTTATGCCCATACATGCATCGACCATGCTTAACCAAACACTTTTGATAATGATGGTGAAGTCACCTTTGCAGTTTTCAACCCTAATCATTAGAAAATTGATAGGATAAGACCACCCACTTACTATGCTTACAATGTCTCCACTAATTCCAAAGGAATAGTGATTGATTAATTTGCCAATTCTAGATGGATGTTGCTCTTCTTAAGAGGCGGTAGGTTCTAGGCCTTATACATGTCATGGGAGATGAGATTGATACCAGAACCAAAACCAAGAAGAGCCTTGTGTGACTCATGTCTAGTGATTTGTACATAAATGAGTGGACTTCCTATGTTAGATCTTTTTGTAGGATGGTTGTTAGCCTTGATCCAATCGAAAACAACATGAGTTAGCATCACAGTGCATATATGAGGCAATGCTTGATTTGAAGGGCACTCAAAGGTATTTAACGTAGAAGATGAGGGTACTAGAGATGTAGGGTGCTTAACTATACTAGGATGTGAGGGTTGAAGTGTTGGGTTGAAAGAAGGATCTTTTTTTTGGATTGATTATCTGAACCACCTAGTTGGAAAGATAGTTGTGAATGTATATCCCCTATAGCATTTCATTGTTGTAGTTGTCGAGGGATCTCACCCTACATGGATAGAGTAGGAGGTAATTGGGTTGAGGGAAGAGGTGTATGTGAGGACAGATGTAGAGGGTGGTATGGATATGGATTTTCTTCTCAAGTAGATGGTGAATGTGTTCAATGGTACTCTAGAGGGTAATAGTGATGCTGAAATGAGGCATGACTTGCAAAAATTCTTGGAGAAATAGGTTCTTGAACATAGTACCCGTATGGATCTAGTTTCCTATAAGGGTTTTGCTGCTTTGGTGGTGGCATTCCCCATGATTGTGGTTGATGCCACTATTGGTATTCCTAATATGGTTGTGGTGGAGCTCCACTTGGATGGTAAGCTTATTGTTGTTGGTGGAACTACCTTAGATTACCTTGAGGATAAGGTAATTGCTTAGGTGTTTGCCTATGTGCTAGTCAAAGATTCAATGCGTACATCCCGGACTCTTGTAAGTGTAACACCATAGGGTAACATCCCGTTGGATGTTTGTATTGAAAAATGTCACAACTAGTTTCATCATTAGAGTTGATTTTCATAACTTCCTCTATGGTAGAAACTTTGCCCTTACCTTTTTGGTAGTTACATTTAGCTTCTTTTCACCTCTTGTGGTTATGACTACTATTTTGGTTTTTGGATTCTTTAGCAATATTTATAGCAATTTGGAATTTTTTATCCAAAGAGTCCCATAATTTATCAACCTTTCCCTAAAATATTAGAAATAGATTTTTGGATGGGCAAGGTTCTCCTAGTCACCACTTCGTTGATTGGTGACTCCTTCTTATCACAAAATTGGACCTCTCATTTTTTGATGGAAGGATCCCTATTATACTTTTTTGTATTTTCACTTTTTTGCAACTCATCTTCTTCTTTTGCTACCTAATCTATTAGCCTTTGGATCTAATGAGCTGTTAGTTCTGACAATCTCTCTTAGGCATACACCCCAAGAGTTCTTCTAGTTTATGCTTTGAGCCCATCTATGATGTGGCGAAGTTGTTTCCTCTGAGAATAATCATAGCTAAGGCATTAGTGTAAGAGAATAGTATCTACCCATGGTAGCATCCAAGGTTTCATATGTTTCTTATCTCTAGCCTTAGAATTTCCCTCTTAGATTAGACACTCTAAAGTACATATGATATTTGTCATGAAACAACTCTAATATGGTACTTCATCAGTGAATGGATTTTAGTTCCAAGGACTAGTAACAACTCTCAGCTTTCTTAATGATTGTCCTGAGAAAAAGCTTGAGTTTCTTCTAGTCATTTTCAATGTTTTGTAAGGCATAGGCATTGTGGAAAGCTTGTAGATGATTTTGCAGATTAGAATTATATCCCCCCTCAAATCATGGGATATTATTCATGTCTAAGTGCTTGATCTAGCTATCTTTCATATGCCTGGTTGGGAACTTTAGTGCCTTTGCAATTTTGAGCATGCTTTGAGTCACCCATAGAGGCTCATCATCATGATTGTGTCAATGACGTTGATGATGGTTTCTGTTACCTTTACATTCTTGATGGATTTGATGGTCATTGTTGTCTTGTTGATCACATTCATCATGATTATTTTGATGATGGCTTTTATGAGAACCAGAAGATGAAGAGGAATGTTAGGAATTAGATGAAAAGGATGAAGAGGAAGATGGACCCACTGCTATGTTTTTCATTACCTCTTCATTCATTAGGACCACCATCCTTAGATCTTTTGCTATTGTGATGTTTACCTGAGTCCCTACCTTGACTATCACTTTTTCCCAAACCTAGTTTATGAATAGTGGATTGCAGGTTCAAGGTTACACCCTCATTAGCAACAATAGGGGGTGGAGAATCTTCATGTTAAGAACCGTCAAAGGAAGGATCCTGATTGTCAACTTGATTTAGAATGAACGAGGGATTCATGAAATGTTTTCCCTTCATAAAATTATGGTGCTTTGCCTGATGTTGATCTCGCTTGCATTGTGTTTCACTGGGATGGTAGTCCCAAGTGTCATGACCATTCACAACATATTCTTCATGAATATTTGAGATGCCCAACTTTTTAAGAGTTTGAAATAGCATCTTGAGCACATATCGATTAGGAGGTAATACAATGTTTCCTTCCATATCATGCCATCACAATTGTTCATCATAATGTAGGATGAAGGTAAATTTTGGTACATACTCATCTAGATGAGTATATATCACTTTGCACTCTTGTGGAACTGATGGTTTGACATCTTCATGCTTGTGAGAAGAAGACATTTTGCAAAAATAAAATAAAATTATCAGTGTGCTTAGTAGTTATATGTCATGTAAGTGTGATGTTAACCTTGAGTTTGTCCAACAATATTAATAATATTCACTAATCCTAGATAGCACATTTTCAACAAACAAAGTCCTTGGCAACAACCCTGATGATGAGTGGTGAGATACCCCTACACCCAACCATACAAATCACAAAGCATTCACACATGATCCAGTCAAATTCCATGGACTACAGTTTCTAGTGCACTAGTCTTCTAGGAAGTGAACCTTGCCCTAAGGTCATTCATTGTCTTCCTGATTGCACTTGTGAAGCATAATGGTATGGTTAAGAGTAATCGAGGCATATCATTTTTATCATTCTATGTTTTATATTTTTGGGTGCTTGAAGAGATAGAGATAGAGTAATTTAATGACTAATCTAAATTAACTGACTAACTGGTCTCTAATTGATCCTAACATAAGCATTTATTCCCACATTTCACACACATCTTGAACCCATGTATCCACTACTAGGTTACCAAGTGCTATGCTACTAGGTGCACTAAACACTAATGCTGCTGGGATTACCAAGCAAATACATGTTACACTTGAAGTGNTTGCTGGGATTACCAAGCAAATACATGTTACACTTGAAGTGGTTGTACTTATGTATTTAATCTATCTAGCTCATCTCACTTAATTATATTAATTAGCTTAATTACTAGAAAATACTCAATAACTAATTAAAAACATTAAATGCACAAATGAAATATTTAATTTATCAAAAATGCTACACACTATCAAAAATGCTAAACATTAAAAACATTAGCTTGTCTTTATTGCCGCACACACTATCATGCTCAGGTATAACAATGCTCGAATAAAGATTTGTACACTCAATGACTTTTGCTACACACACTTAGGAGAAATATTCTAACTTTCAAATGTAAAAACTACAAAATTTTGGCTACTACTAAAATATTTTTACCATAAATGCAACTATTGACTACATATTTATAATTGAAAAGTAGATCCTACATTGATAGGGCCTCATTGACAAAGCCTAGTCAATGAGGCTACGGTGATGAGGCCTCATCGATGTAACCAAAATGCAACTCATTAGTAGTTATAGTGTTTTAAGCTATTTTTTCGAGCACCCAGTGGGAACCTTATGAAATTAGCATGTTTTGGTGAAAAATCTTCTCACAACCCAACATAGTGCCCAGTTATTAGTTTTATCACTAAGTGAGGTGGAGCTATAGAAGGAAACCAAGGTTTTCATGTGGGCGCCTAGGTTAGATGGATTTTTATGGTTAAACTTATCAAAGATTATTATTTTTTCACCCTTCTTAGCTATTGCATCCAAGTTGGAGCTCTATTATTTCCACCAAAACTATCTCTAACGTCGTTATAGTTGTTCTCTCCCTCTAGTGCTAATGTTGTCATTCCAGGACTATCAGAACCAAAGGATTTCTTGTATTCTTTATGCCAATTCACTACAATATGATAAAGAGGAAGGCATCCATGAAGAGGTAGATGCAACTACCTATGGGATCTTACATCTTACCCATCATAGGATTGGAGGAGGCTCTACCACTACCCATCCTAGGTACATAGTCTATTCTAATTTTCCATTTATTCCATGTATTCCATTTATTGGATTTATGTTATGTGATCCATTTTTTAGATCTAGGCCTATTTATTGGTTATTTTGTGATTTTGTAAAAATTCCATTGTAGGTTTTGGATATGTTTATCCATTTTTAGCATTACTTGGGCTTTGGGGTTTGTTTATGTTTAAATGCTAGTTTCATGTTTTCCATGGGTTTTTTTGCTTTCTTCAACCAAGAAAACCAATGCAAATTTTGAATTTTTTCCTAAGTAAATAGCTATTTTTTTTAATTTTTTGTTACAGTGAGATTATTTTGTACTATTTCTTGGTTGTCTAGATTTTTGAACAACTTGATTTTGCCTTATAGTTAATTCTCTATGGTTGTTTCCATAAGGCTGTGTCAAGTGGGTTTGTGATTTTTTAGTCTAGGATTGGTAATTTTTCTACAATAAAAGGTGATGCATTTTTTGACTTTGATGGATATGGATTTGTAACTCAACATTCAAGGTTTCCAATGAACTTTTAATCACCAAATTTGGGAGAATGGTTTGTCTGTGGTGGATGTTTCTGTTAGCTCGCACAAAATGGGTTTCTAGTCATGATGACTATGGTCAATTTTGTAAATATTTTTGAAAATTTGGTTAATATTTTTTATGATTTCTTTTAATGGGATTGTAGTGCATGTTTTTGTAATTCCAACATATGTGGAATCATGAAATTTCCTTAAGTGGTTAATTTTTATGGCCATTTTTCTATGGTCACATGAAATCATGGTTTTGAGGTTACTATGCATTTAGTAACCTATGAAGATGAGCAATGTTGGTACCTTAGAAAATTTTTCCTATCAACGTCCCATGGTTCTAGGGATACCTTGAGATGTTACAAAAGGATCTAGAGATGGTTTGAATCAAATTAAAATTTTTTTGATAATTTTTATCCATGATTTTCCATGGCCATTTCTTCTAGTTTTGATGTTGTTGCCGGAATTTATGGTATTTTGGCTTATGAACTTAAGTTGTGTTCTAATTTTTTTCTAACTAAAAAATTTAATATGAAAACTAAAATTTTAGCTTTATGCTATCATTTCCATGTTTTTAGTTTCAAACTATCAATTTCATGTCTTTAGTTATAGATAGTAATTTTTACATTTTCATTTGTAAACTATCATTTCTGTTAAGTGTGAATTATTTTAACTAGTATTTTTGTCTAAGTGTTATTTTCTATATTGAACAATCATAAAGGCTAAAAAAGGTTGGAATAACACTCGTACTATTATTTTGTTATTTTTTGGATTATTTAATTTTAGTTTTGATTTATGCATGGTTGTAACAGTTATGTGTTGGATGTTATAGGGCCTTCTTGAAGCCCATTTTGATGGTTATAGAGATGGTGGGGCTTCTATGCTACATCCATCTCCTAGAACCTAACACTCAAATTCCTAATATGGAGTGGGGACACCACGGTGTGTGGTTTAGGCTAGGGATCAAGGAGTTCCTTTCTTACTTGCTTCAGAATGATAATGTCATGTTTTGGTCACACTTGACATTTGAGACAAAAACAATGATAGTGAAAACCCTTCTATCTAGTTTCTCTAGCCTAATCATCAAGTTCATAATTGATGAACTTGATGTCCATGTATAAATTAAAACCAATGATGGCATGACCACTATGGTCACTTGCAAATTATCCAAAATTTGGAAGATGCATGAATTTAGCCAATTCAACATGGGCAACACTTTGATTGTTGGTTGCTGTATCCATACATTGTTCCAAAACCCTCTAGGCACCATCTACTACATAGAGGTGTAAGTGAGATGGATATTAAAATTGATTTTAAGTTTATTGCTATTTTGGTCATATAAGTTATAATGATTTTCATTGTTTTACTTGCCTATAGGTTCATGGTGGATGAGAAAGGATTCATCAAAGGTGACAACCTTCTACTTTTAGGCCACATAGTGTTAGAAGTATTTACTAAGAGCCCAAATGTGAGGCTTGTAGTAATGGAACAAATAGAACATGACCTTGAAGACTACATCAAATGCCATGCTAAGGTCTATCAAAGATTCCTAGGCAATGGGACAATGGATAATTGGTGGAAAATCCCATCAATTGATGTAGAAGCGGACCCATCTCCTACAACCCCTAAGATATCTACGACATATAGGCAAAGTAAGTATTTGTATTTGTTGATTTTGGTTATGCTCATGTTTTTCCTAGTTATGTGATTATTAATTTATTTTTGATTTGTCTATTTGAATAGTTGTATTTGTTTTACTTTATCTTGGCTATATTTTTTGTATTTTTTTTGTACGTGGTGCACTTCTGCTAAGGCTAGCAGGTTATCTTTTGTTATGTTGCAAAGGTCACTCTATTAGGTAAAGTTAGAGTTATCACTTTAGGATGGATTGAGACGACCTTGATCTTTAAGTTTGGTGAGGTGTAATATGCATAGAATTGGTTGTCAAAACAAGCACTCAAGGCTATTTGAGTGAGGATCATCTGTGTGAGCTTGTTTGACCTCTTCATGGATCCAAGCCCAATCATTCCCATCACGAAGATGTTGAACATCATTGACATCTTTAGCTAAGGAGTCAAGAGGTTCATCACCCATGTTCATGATGTGAATCTAGTATTGGATGTTAATGCATCCATCTTCAATGATCTCTTTGGTGTCCCTAATGAGGACATGGTGGTTGTCACCAAAGCAGGGAAGGAGGTGGATCATCAGAAGGAAGTAGAGAAGTGGTTGAAAACTTGTTGTGGCTCCAATGGGCTCCTGCAAACTAGTTTTGCATTTTGGGGGCTAGAGAGATGTATCCCTTATTTTGATCTTATACACATCATAAGTTGTTATCATAGTGGAAGATCATGGGCATGGCGTAAGCTTGAATCATAAAGTGGATCCTCACTAAGGACACTTGATTCAACTAGGCTATTCATTTGGTCTCTAGGCTATAGTGGGAAATCCTAAAGCTCAAGTATAATCTCAAGTTAAAGGGTCATATGCATTTTACACTCTTTGTAGCTTATCTTTAGGGATTTTTGGAGTGCCTTGTGGTGAAGAAGGATGGGTGATGGATAACTCAAGATCCTTCCCAACTCACCAAACCTTGGACAAGATGCCTTGTCTCTACCACGTGTGCTCAGGACCTAGTAGAAGGTGTGGGTGAATCATTGTCCATTATCAACAAGGAGATTGATGGTAGATGTTTTGCAACCCTTTATAACATGGGGAAGGAGCCTCATGTTAAGGTTGGTTATGTGACAAAGGCCAAGAAGTTACACACCAAAGTTGAGAGTTCAACTAGGGTGAAACTAAAAAGGCCTTTGGTGGATAAGACAATGCTTCTAATAGGGGAGACCACAAAGAAGAAATTGATCGTCAAGAATAGAGGGATGCAACATGATGTTAGAGGTATGTTCTATTTTTATTTTTTGTTTTCTTAATCTATTTTAAAGTTATATTTTTATGTTGGTTTAATGTTTTTTTCTTAGACAAAATGTGCTAAGTTGTTCTATGTTTTATAATTGGTGTTCTTGTAGATAAGTAATAGGAGCAACAAGCCATGGCAGTAGTAGTAGCAAGTATGGAGTGAAGGTGTCAAGAAGAAGAGGTATTGCAACATTATGAGGATGAGGCATTGCAAAAACATGAGGATGAGGACTTACCCCATCATTTCATGGACAAATTTAATGCCTTATTTGAGGATGAACACTTGGGTGAACCTCCTACCTTCTCATCAAAGGATCCATAAGGTACTTATGATTTTCAATTTTATGTGTTGTTATTATTTTTTATTGATTTATATTTGCCCTTGGCTATAGTTATTGATTGTTTATTACACTTGTTGTAGCTTCAGAGCCTTAGAATGAAGCTTCCACTTCCATCTTTTGCATGCAATAATGGATGGATACCCCTAATAAGTTTGAATTTATGTAGGGTGTAACTGAAGACATGATTATCTGGTTACATTAAATAGCTCTTAAAGTTGGTAAGAGTTCTAGCTTATTTTTTCTTTATCTCTTACATGGTTTTAGTTTTTATATGATTTTCTATGATTATGAAGTGTTTATTATCTTTAGTTTTTAATTATTGAATGGTTTTATTTGTTGTATTTTATTGTTTTATGTTGGTTATAGTGCCTAAATTGAGATGGGATCCTAACCAGCTAGTAGAGGTTGCTGCTGTGCCTACCTTAGCTCCTAATGTTGAAAATGTTCCATGTAACCTATATAAGGGTGCCACTAGATGTGCACTCTCATTTGCCAAGTCTTTTTGGGAATGTAAATGCTTCAATGAGTTCTTATGAGAACAAATTGTGGTATTGAGAAGGGAAAATGCACAACTAAAGGAGGAGGTAAAGGATATTAGAGATTGCAAAGATTTCATGGAGACCCAAGTGACCAATAGGGATTTATTGCACATGAAGGAGATAACTTGTGCCTGCTATTAGAGTGTAATTAATGGCAAGGTTGTCCTTGCTAGAGAGGTAGTGAAACAAAAGCTTTAGATAGATCTAATAATTTTCAAGGTTGATGAGTAAAAGGATTACTATGCTTGGTTCCTTGAATGGGATCACACATAAAAAGATCACAAGTGGATGTAGAAGGATGAGTGGGATGCCTACGTCAAATGGCTATAGGAGGAGTCTATAGAGCAACTGCAGCTAGAGTTGTTTATGTTGGGAATTAACATGGAAGAAAATTACAAGATGTTTGCAAAGAGGATTATTGGAGACAACTCCCCCACTCTCTAGATGACTGCTACCTTAGAAGAGGTAACTACCGTCACATTTTTGCATGAGCCACCCACATGAAGTGACATCAAAAAGACTAATATTCTCACAATTATTAATCTTGGGGACATTGATTGGGCCAACATGACTGAAGATCCTCCATAGTCTAGAGGCTGGTCTTTAGAACTTCCCCAAGGAACATGTGGCTCCCAAACCATCTTAGGTTTTTTTGTTTTAGTTTTGGTTTTATTATGTTTTAAGTTATTAATTTTGATTTTGATATGCATTGGTCACTAATCAATTTTGTGTTGTCATGTTATAGGCAACAGATGATGGTATTGGCCCCAACAACAAAGGTGGAAGTGATGCTCCATCCCCTCCTCTAGATGCTTCTTAGCATCATCCAGTTGCCACTTGTCATGATTTTTTCTATTCCAGTTACATTTTGTTGATTTGATTTATCTTGATGTTGTATGGCTATTGTATGCAATTATTTAGTTGAAGAAAATTCATGTTTATGATTTATTATTTATTATTTAAACATTTTCCCACATCATGTGGCTATGGTTATTATGTTATAGAAATTTTAATTTTAAGTTTTAGTTTTAATTATATTGTTTTAGCATCTTGGTTTTATTATGGTTTTGCATTGTAAACTATGTTTCAAGGCTTTGTTGGTTAAGCTAGTTATAGCATCATAACACAATAGAAAAGGATTAAATGGCTAGGTAATGAGGTTGTAAAGTAGAATGGAAATAAGTTAAAAGGTTGTTTTCTAGTTTAAGGCCATGGTAGGCCATGTGTTGTTGCCAATTTTAGGCCATGGTAAGCTATGTGTTGTTGCCAATTTTAGGCCATGGTGGGCCATGCATTGTTGCTAGGTTTAGGCCATGATGGGCCATGCAATAAAAGAAAACATAAAAATGTTTATGGATTTTTTTTAAGTTTTAAAATTTTTATAATGTTTTTATTTTTTAATAAAAACAAAAGAAAGGATTTAAAAGTAAAAATACAAAACCAAAGTAAACTCTAGGCTATAAGAAAATACAACTTTAACATAAAGCAAAGGTTAAATACAAACTAGATTATAAGACTATAAGTACATATGGTTACATTTTCATAGGTACATGGGGTAGGAGAGCCAAGGAAATGTATCACTTATGTAGTTGTTTCCTAATATTTGAGAGATTAGGAAATGTGTATGGTCTATTTTGCACAAGCTAATATTCCCCATTCCCTTCACTAAACACATTAAAGGGGAGCTCCCCCATGGTGCATCAACAAGTTCATCATTGTTAATGTTGGACTCTTTTGCTACTTTAGGTTCTTCGACTTTGTGAGCAATGGTAGGAGTTTTTTCTTGAAACCCCACTTTAGACCACTATTCTACATCAACATTATTAACCACTAGGGAAACTACACTATCACCATGGATAATTATTTCATCTCCCTTGTAAGGTAGGTGAATTTCTTGGTGGATAGGTGAAGACATGGCTTGTAATTGAGCTAGCCAAGGTTTTCCTAGGATGAGGTTAAGTCTTGGCATTTCCTCTACCACCAAGAATCTTTTCATTGTGGGGAATTTCTCCCTTGCCACAAAATCTAGAGAGATGAAACATTTAACAACAATGCACAATCCATTAAAGGATTTAAGGGTTGAAGTCATTATATGTTGCATTTGTTCTATCAGGCGCAAACACTCAACGATGATCTAAGATATAACATTTGTTGTTGTCCCATCATCAACATGCACCTTATAGATATTATATTGTCCAACCCATATAGTTATGAATAGGGATGCCTTGGGTACCTTACTATTTTGTGGGTTTATCTTGATTTTGCTATCGCAAAACACTAATGATGTTGACTTCAATTCCCTAGATGAAGAGGGTATCATCACTACGTGGAAGGATTTCTCATTAGCAAGAATGCCCTTGCTAATAGGAATAGAGGTCAACATCTTAACTAGTGCCTTGCATTGTGTAGTAGAAGTCATGGCCAAGTCATACAAGCTTATGATTATGTTCTTTTGCTTGACCTATTCCATCACATTAAGGAAGTATTTGTTATTGGTTGTTGATTTATTATTTTTGACTTCCTCCATACACCTCAAAATGTAGACTTTGTGTTTAGGTTGTTGTTGTGGCCTAGCCTCTTTTCTTTCCTCTTGAGGTTTGGGTTCCTTCCATGATTCACTCATTGAAGTAGGTTGGGTTGTAGAGGTCATGATGATAGATGAGATGGGAGTGGGCTTTGATGGGCTTAGCTTGCTTATCATTCTTATTCTTAGGCTTTTGCACAAGCTTCTTTCATTGTTTGATTGATGATTTATTATTATTATTAGTTGGCTTGGAGAAGGAAACTATTACATTAGCCACCATGGGAGATCATTATTTGGTCACATGGATGGACTTGGTTGTAATAGGTTGGGGCATCCTAATGACAAAAGGATTTTGGGGGTGCTAGCGATGGTACCATTAGAACAAAGGAGGACCTTGAACTAGTAGAAGCCAAAGGGCCCCTTTCATTGCAAGGAGGCACCTAAATCACAAATAATTTCCTTATAAGCCTTTAATTATCATCAAAATTGAACAATGATATGATGAATGAATTGTTGTTGGCATTCAATGGATCCTTGTATACATGTATTGATTGATTTTGATGCTTAATCAAGTTTAAGGTGTCTAGTACCAACTCACCCTAATTTATCATCTTTTGGAGGTCATCCTTCAACACAAGGTAGAAGTTGGTGTTGTGACTTGACAATTAATGATAGTGATAGAAATGATCAAGTTTAAAGTACTCAAGCATTGGAAGGTCATCTTTGGTTACTCTAATAGGGTCCTTGGCTATTTCTCATAACCTTTCATGCCTCTTATAGGTATTCTCAATCATTTGTTTATATTGGATCCTACCACTCTTCAATAGTTCATCTAAGAGCTCTGATAGCTTAAGGGGTAACCTAGTATACTTTGACTAGTCTTTCTATGTAAAGTTAGGCCTAGAAGTGGTCAATGCATGGGCCTTAGACATTGATAGTTGGTTATTATTATTGTTAGCAAGGGCCTTGGGTTGATTAGTCTTTGGCCCTTGGTTGGTTGGCTTGTTCTTTTTGGTCATGGTTGCCACAACCACATTGCTTTGCCTACCCCTCTTCTTGTCCTTTCACTTATGTTGATTTTTATATGTCACATATGCAAGGTTGTGGCTAGCCTTCACAACATCCTCTATGTTCTTAGTCTAGGAGAATGCTTGACTGAGCAATCATGAATCAAGGTAGTACAACTTGGACTTGATGAAATTATTAACTACCCCCTTGAATAGAACCAAAAGGTGGGTTTTAGCTATACATTTTAGTATCTTGTTGAGAAGACTATTCCATCGTTGAAAGAACTTTTGCACTAGTTCAAGTGATCCCTACTTGACCTTCATCACTTGGTCAAGTATGGTGTCAAGCTTTAAGTTGTACTTGAAGTGGTTAAGAAATTGCAATATCAAGTCTTCAAGAGAGGATATAGATCCTCTTGGTAGGGCATGGTACCAGTCAAGCACTTTCCATGTAAGAGAGATAAGGAATATTCTCATAATGGTATATGGCAAGGCTTGCACCAACAAGCACTTTGATCAGATGATTATGAGGTGAGCATTCAGATTAACTTTACAATTATACTTGCTAAATTAAGGGATGGGGACACTAGGAGGAAGCATTAAAGGTGGGATCTCAAGACTAATGGGATCATCTTCATGAAATTATATTATTTTAATGCTTTGAGAGGTAGAGGCCTTGAGCCTCTTCAACTCTATTGTTAGGTCTTGGATCATTTGAAAAGTCTAATCCAAGCCCTAGGATGCCCCTGTCGATTATGGGTTTGCACAAAAAGTTGCAATGTTTGCTAGGAGGCTTGCTATTAGTTGTGGCATGGAGGCAAGAGGTTGTGTTATTATAGTGGCCAATGGACTAAACAAAAAAAAAATAATTTTGTACTAGTATCTAGGGCACAAATGGGATGAAGAGGGTATGCACCTCTTGAATTTCTTGGGGTCCTATGGTGAGTCCCATGTGAGTGGTTAGATGATTGGTGGTGGTGACCACCACGAATGATAGCTGCACTGACCTAGGTTGGGTGGTAAATGTCATGGAAAAGTGAAATGTGGTATATTATAACATTGACTATGTTTGGTGTGTAGCTATGATAGGAGTAGGTCACAACATGGTTGGGTAAATAGGGGCAGGGAATTATGAAATTTGTTCCATGAAGGAGACAAGGGGCATGGAGGTAGGCACTGTGGTCTTGGGGATTGCTTGTTGAAATAATCCCCCTAGGATGTTCTCATGTTTAGATTCTACCCTAAACTCATCCTCTTCTTCTTGTTGCTCCTTCGAGCTAAGCTTCTCCTCCTCCTCATCCATCTTAATTAGCTAAGATAGGATACACACATAAGTTTTAGTAACGAGTATTTGATTATATGGGGAAGGAATATACTCATTTCCATATCGGTGTATGAGCTTGTACTCCCTTTTTACCTTTGCTTTCATCTATGGAATTAGCATGCTAGCCTAGATTTTGGCACAAATGTAGTTATAGTGATCTTCATTTATCACCAAGGACCTAGGACTTTGCCCCTAAGTTGCAAGGATTGCTTACATCTCACCATGGTAGAGTCTTTGGAGTCATAGATCCTCATGGCTTATTGGTTAAACATGCTGTTAGTAAAGTTAAAGGGAAAGATGGTTGATTTTCTGAATGACATGTTGAAAATGTAGTTTTTGGTTTTTTTTTTACTATTTTTAGTAAAAATGGAATAAGTGTTATAATCCATTAATGTAATTGACCAAAAATGAAAAGGAAGTGGAAAGATGCTATCGAGTTGTAAAAATGGTAAAAAGTTGTCTATTCCATCATAGATGGAATTGGGTTCCTACTATAGCTATTGTGACTATTGTGACTACCATAGCTATTGTGACTATTGTAGCTAATGTGACTACTATAGATACTATGACTACTATAGTTGCTATAGCTACTATGACTATTGTAATTACTACATAGTAGATAACCATGTATTGTGCAGTAGACAAAAAATGTGACAGTTTGGGAAAGAAAGTTTTTGCCAAGAATTTGCATAGAGGTCCTCCTTATAACACCAAAAACCTATTGTAAATTGAAATTTTTGTTGCTAAAAAAGAAAGCAAGAATCCCAAGCACTAGAATAATTTTAACCTTGAATTCCAAGTGATGATCGGTGAGGTACCCCTACACCCAACCATGCGAATCACGGGCGTTCACATGTCACTCGGTTGAATTCTATAGACTATGAGCACTTTGCATATATCAAAACCTAATAAAAAAAACCTTGTGTTAGAATGGTCATTATGTTCCCAACCTTACTTGTGGTGTTCTGATGTGATGGTTAAGTGAGATTAAGGCAATTGATTTTTATGGATTTTCTCTTTATCTTCTAAAGTCTAATTATTAAAATGAAATGTAAGGAATGGAATATTGCGTAACCTATAATTATCCTAATCTATCTCTTAAATCTTCCTAGCATAAGCATCCAATCCTACCTTTTGTGCACATCTTGAGCATCCCCTAACCACTATTGGGTTATGAGATGTTAAGCATCACTGGGTTGCGAAGTGTTAGGTTTATGTTTGAGATGGTTGTACTTATGGTTTTTACAAGATATAAAAGAAGGATGATGATTAAAGTGATAATAATGAAAACTTAAGGAATTATTAAAGCATAGAAATATTAAACTATTAAATGCTTAAATGAGTAAATCCAATTGCTACAAGGAATGCTTGAAATGCTCATCTTTATTGTCGGTCACACCAATGGGCTCAAATACATTAGCGCTCGAATAAAGAGCTGGACACCTTTCTCACACCTACTATGGGCACTTGGAAAATATTCTAACTCTCATAGGAACAAACTACAAGAGCTTCACCACAACTGCCAAAAGGATACTTGAGTGTGGTGGAAGAAAACTTATTTATAGACTAGAATAGACGCTGCATAAATGAGGCCATGTGGATGTATGGATAGATGCGTTGATGGGGCCATGTATACGGGGCCCCGTATATGAGGCCCATTCGAGACATCAACTAATGACCACTTCATCATACCCCCACGACTGAGTGAAAACTCATCCTTGAGTTTCATTACAATCTGGAAGTTATGAAGTTCTTATTACAACACACATGATACAACACATCTACAAAGACACTTTACTGATGCACCAAGTGTCCAAGTGTACAGAGAAGAATGAATTACAAAATGGTAGTGTTTAGAGATAAAATTGAACACCTTGATGATCTTGGTTTCTCTACTATGCTGAAAGGTGCAAAAATTATTAAAGAAGATCACACCGTCCCTGGTGGCGGTGGTTTAGATGGACCTTCACCAACCTCTAGCGCATGTGGTAGTGGTGGCATGGACAATGGTTGTCCCGCAACAACTGTAAATTCTAGAGGCAATCGAAAAGCCTCCAAGAGATCCCTCATTTTCTCTTCTTTACTTCTAGGATCGTTCATTGTCCAAGAAACTTCACCAATGTGTGTTGGGACTGAAACCTCCCAAGGACATGGAAGTGCAAGAAAGAGTTCTTTCAGATTGAAAAACCATGCCACGAACTATTTTCATTCAATGTTGAATGCTTAGATTGATGTCTACAGCTACTGGTAGTCATTCATTCATTAGGCCAAGTTCTCAATGACTGCAAGTTACCCTTCAAAATGCATGTAGAAAACCTTGAGTTCTGCATTTGCTATTTCCAATTTCTATTTCGTCACTTTATGTGCTTGGAACTCGCCCTTGTATAAAGAGTATGAGGTGATCACTTACTTCTCTAGGTCAGACTGTAGCCTTCCAGCTATTAGCATAGTCAGGTTTGCATAACGGAGGTTGGCCAACTCCATGTACTTTATCATTTCTTCAATTTGCAGTTCCTTGAGGTAGATCTTAGCTTGATTGTAGGCATTCAGTCCATCAAAGATGGGCTACCACACCTCGCCTCCTTCTCAGAGCTATTGGAACACTTGGTTTAGTTTGGCCTTTGTGACTTGAATATGATTTTTATTTACTTTCTTCTACAATCCCACTTGGTTCCTGTAATGATTTTTAACTTTTTTGAACTTAAGGGCTTCATTTTTCCAAGTGGCAATTTCGATAACTGATTTCTGTCACAAGGCTCGAACCTCCTCCATAGATAGATTTTGATTTTGGCAGCCAATCTCCTCACATCAAAGTTCACCATGGCTAGCTCTTTCTACTATTGGTGGTTAAAATCTTTCATGTGTTGATTTTCAACACCAACATTGCATAGGCGATGAACTTCCATGGTTAGCCTAACATTCTCTTGGCGAATCTCCACCAAGTCCTTATTTATATGATATGTCTAAGCGTCTATCAAGGACTTGTCAAAGATCGCTAACTCTCACTCATCTTCAATGGTCTGGAGCTTGGCTTGACGCTATTGAAAAGCTTCATCTCTAGTGAGTTCATGGTTGAGAAGAGCTAGATTAGCAAGTTGAACCCTTAATTGGGCAACTTCCATCGCCAAGTGTTGACAATTTACTTAAGCTACTTCAAGTTGCCCCTCCAAGATGAGGCTCTTGCCCCTTGCTGAGAGCAACTTTGACTTAGTTGTAGTGATGTTACTACATGTTGGGCTGCATCGATCCTACTACATGAAGTCCCTACAGATGCCTGTATATCTTCAAGTCCATGTATGTTCAGTACAGGGGTCATCGGTGCATTAAGGACCATAGAAATTGTGTTAGCAACCACTTTAGCCGTAATTTCTTATCCCTAGTGCTGCATCACTAGGATAGTCACTCCCTCTCCATCCTCCAAGGATATCGAAAAAGTAGTGGCATTTCCTAAAATTTCAGGAAATAACTATTGGGTAGAGACCATCACTTCTCGGACACTAGGATTGGTTCTTGCGAGTACTTGTATCTAGGAGAAAGAGAACATTGACCCTGCTCCCTCTAGTAGACTCATTGATCAAGCCACTTTCTCTAGATGGCTCATTGCAGGGTGATAGATTAAAGGGTCTTTTCCGCCACTAGTCCCTATAGATTGCTCTTGTTGGGTCAAGAGTGATTGTTGGATCTCGCATGAACCTGATCTCGTTATTTGTGCAGGTGATGGAGGTGGTTGTTACTCTTCCTTAGTTCATGTGGTGGTCAGAGTATTATCTTTCATCATCTTCCACCATGAGGCAATTGGGGCATGCCAAAGTGTATCATTGGCATATCGTGCTATCGTTGCCCATTTTCATAATTTCCTGATTAAGTAGGGAAAGGGTAGAGCCCGTCTTCCATGTTCATTTTCAAAAAATTATTTCTCAATCTCTAGAAACAACAATTGTGGAAGGTTGATTGGGAACTTTCCGCTTAGAGCGGCACATGCACGAGTAAAGAAGGCCATGATCTTACTGAGTCTTACTGTGGGATTTAGGTGGTAAGATGTAGTTTTTGAGTATACCCTCTCTGTAGTGGTTAAAGTGCCAAACTTCTTACAATCTACCCCATAGCACTACTTGATCCACTCCCCTTTTACCTTAGGATCTACTTGCTTAGGAACCTCTGCCACATCAGCTTCGGTCTTTGGCAACCCTAGAGCTTGTGTGATCACTTTCGCAAAGTAGGAAACATAAATGTCCTTAATTCTTACTTTGGACCCTAGTTGCTGATTTTTCCAAAAGAGATAAGTCTCTCCTAAATACCATTCGCCACTGGATGTTATGATTGGCCACATAGGAGAGTTTTGCAATTGGACCTTCACATCTTTTGGTGCATTCTCTAGAAATGGTCTAAAGTTCAACTCTTGCAGGACCATTCATTGCACCTCCCTTGGCCTAATAGCATCAAAACATGCTTGGGTCAGGGTGACCTCAAGCCATGGAACTATCATCGAAGTCTCATCCCCTTGCAATTTTTTGTTGGGGATCTCCTCTTCAGGAATCTGATGAATAGATTCCACATTAGGTCTTTCTCGGAGGGGGCTAGTTGCATGGGAGCCCTCCGCGTGCTTTGGGTGTCACACACCTCATCCTCTTAACGTTCTTGGTCACTTATCCCTTGGTTGTGATGGTCCTTCTCCTCTTGGATGTCTTGGTTTTAGTGTCATATGCAATCAAACATAACCCTTAATTAAATTGTGCATAAGTTGCTCAAAAATGGCCCTCATACACCTTCTCATTTTGACTAAGTTATGGTACTAGCACATGCATCCCATTAAATTTCTCAAAGTATTAGTTGATGGTTTAGAAAAAAAATAATGAGGCATGAGTTGTAGGTTAAACTATTATTTTTGTTTCTTCTCCTAAGAGGTGTTACATCTTTAATAATTGTAATTTTAATTAATTAATTATTCTATAGACCTCACCCCTTGACTAAGAGCATACCTCCGGTTGCAAAAAAAGGGAAGGATAGGTTGATTCAGAAATGTGATAGAAAACATAGGTGCTTGGGAAGAAGAAGTGAGGTAGAAAAAATGGAAAATCTCCCCCCAACTTGTGTGCAAAATGACCAAAAATTCATGGCGCAACAGGGGTATATATAGAGTTTTTGTGCTATGTCGACGGGGCCATGTATACGTGGTCGCGTATACGCAGGGGGCTGTGTATATGGGGCCTAGTAAATGTAGGGGTGTTGCAAGCATTGAACAATGTTGGCCAGACAATAAACATCCTGAAAAATTGAGTTAAAATGCCAAATTGGGGTGGTTGAAGAGCTTTAGAGACCAAGGACTTGGTTGCAAGAAAGAGGAAGGTAAGTGGGGCAAGAAAAGGAGTCAAAGGTAGGAGAATGTTGTGAGAAAGAATTCATGCGATGGTTAGTGCAGAAACAATCAACCAATGATATAAAGACAATGGGAGACTAACAAATGAAACTAGGGATATGCAAGTGGGTCCTTCCCATAGCAGATAGTAACCTTAGTAGCCCTTGCATATTATCAACACCAGAGTCCATGGGCCTCAGAGTCAATGAACATTGATCGCTAGTTAATACTCTCATCCATGAGAACCTACCAAAACATGAGGAGTTCTCGTAAATCGTGACAAACTGTCAAAACATTAGACTAGCAGCGAGGTGAGTCATGGAGAGAAATGGGTGAAGAGAGAGGAGTGGAAATTGGAATTCCAGTTATCGGTCACATGAAACCCCATGTGAAATTGTGGTTAAGTGACCTGGTAGGACCTTTCCCAAGTTTAGACCCAAAACCAACCACAGACAGTGTTATTGTAGCAACATGCGAAGACTTGTCCACCGCTAAGAGTATAAGAATGCACCCACAAAGAACCACCACTCTAACATGCGTGATAGGAAGGAAGTGAAATGGGACTAAGTTAGAGGGGACAAAGCAAGTCCCAGAACTAGTGCTTGTGGCCTGTGAGAGGTGGTCTAAGGGGTGTGATTTGAATTCCCACATAGTTATTATTTTATTTTTATGTTTATTTTTGTGGAAACCACACCATGCAAAGACCCATCCTAGTTTGCATGAATTTGACCGAGGGGTGTGCTTTGAATCCTTATTTTGTGTTTGCTTCTTTTTTTGTGTTTTTTTTTGCATTTTTGCGATGAGGACCACACCATGCAAGGTTAAATTGCCAAGGAGCTTCCTTGTATAAAAGAACTAGGAGTGGTAAGAAATCCATGAGGACACTTTCACAAACCAGGGAATAGAAAAGTATAACAAATGTTGCATTCCCCTTGAAGTCACACCCGATTCAAATCATTGGGTCATTCCCAAGTCTAGGAACTACACAAGTCACACATTAATTAAAATGTTTTTATGTGAAAGGGCTTGCATGTTTCCAAGGAGTGGATGAATGAATGGGTGATGTGGACTCACTACCAATTTTATGAGATGAAAGTAGATGTAAATTCCAAGAACAACAATGCAAGGGCGGGAGTGAGATAAATAGGTAGACCATTTCACATGACCCATCGAAAGAAAAACCAACCGCACCACACATATGATGACAATAAGATGATTTATTAGTAACCAAATGAAAATTAAACACACACACACACACACACATAAATAAGCAAACAAAGAAATAAAAAAGTAAATAAAGAGAGAAAACTAGATAAGAACAATGTTGGAAAACAAAAAAGTGTAAAACAAAAAAATTCCAAAAATAGTATGAGCATTTCTAGTCATCCCACTATATAAGCATAGCTCCCAATGCATAGTTGGATGCATCCATCATGATGTGGAAGGGTATGGACCAATTAGGTGCCTGTAGAATTGGAGTTTCTACAAGTTTCTGTTTAAGTGTTTGGAATGTAGATTCACATTCCCTAGTCTAGACGAATGGAGCATCTTTCTTTGTGAGTTCCATCAACAGCTTGGCAATCTTTGAGAAATTTTCAATGAAGCACCAGTAGTAACCAGTGTGGCCAAGGAATGACTAAACATCTTTTACAGTGCTTGGTTACTTGGTGATTCCTTGGATGACCCTGATTTGTTTAGGATCCATACTAATCCTTGCTTGTGAAATACGATGCCCTAGAATAGTGTCCTCTTAGACCATTAAGTGGCTCTTTTGCTAGCTAAGCCATAGATTAGTTTCCACACATCTTTTTATAACTTTATCAAGGTGATCCAAGGCTTGATCAAATGTGGCTCCATAGGTAGAGAAGCCATCCATGAAGACTTCTACCCCATTGCCAATTTGCTGCTGGAAGATGCTGAGGAGAAGGCGTTGGAAAGTGGCAGGTGCATTACATAGGCCAAAGGACATCTCTTTGTATGTGAAAGTCCCCCAAGGACTTGTAAATGTTGTCTTGGCCTGGTCTTTTGGCGCAATTTGGATTTGGTTATAGCCATTATAACCATCCAAAAACCTATAATAATAATGCCTTGCGATGGTATCCAACACTTGGTCCACAAATGGAAGAGGAAAGTGATCTTTGAACGTAGCCATGTTGAGCAATCGGAAATCTATACAGACCCTCCATTTGCCATCCTTCTTTGGCACAATAACAAGTGGGCTAATCGATTCACTATCAGCAATGGAGCAGATGAACCCTGCTTTCAGCAATTGCTTGATTTCATCTTTGATGACCTACTTCAATGTGGGGTTCAACCGCCTTTGTGGTTGTCATCGTGCCTTCATGAAGGAGTGAATATAAATTTGATGTTGGTAGACCTTGGGATCAACTCCCGTAAATTCAAGATATGATCATGTAAAAATAGCCTACCATTTGTTCGCCACCTTCAACAACTTATTCTTTTGCTCAAGAGCAAGGATGACATTGATAATCACTGACTCCCTATTCTACAAAAACACATATTCTAAATGGACCAATAAAGATTTAAATTCCAAGGGCTCATGTTTAAAAATTTCAGGGATTTTCAACTTTCCCCAATCATCATAGTCATCAACATAAAGTGCTACTTGTTGATGGACCTTTTCACATCATCCATGCTCTCTACATAGGCATGTACAAGCCCCTCATATGGTTCTGTGCATAAAGTGCTGCTAGTAGGATTAGTGGTCAGCCACCAGGTGCCTTCTTGATTTTTGGCTATTGCATACAAGCATTGTTGAACTTATGATTTCTTGGTACACTGACTGCATGCTTGAATAGATGTCCGCTTAGCAGACCACAACTGCTTCACATAGTTGCACCTAGATTCATTGTACATGATACATGGAACACACTTCTTCTCGATCTTTCAAAAAGGATTTTCCTTTAAAATTTCAAGGCAAAGATCTCAAAGTCCTAATCTTGCATCCACCATGCTCAACCAGGCTCTTCCCATTATGATTGGAAAGTTTCCCTTGCAATTCTCAACNGCATGATGGTCTATATGTTGGAGGGTTTTTGGTTTGAAGCTTGCTCAAAGGGTGGAATGGTGAAGGCAATTGGAGGTTCAGAGGCACCAGCCACAGGTGTGTGTGAGGGTATGTTTGGGTTGTTAGGAAGAAAAAGGGATGTTTTCATGGCTTCACTTCTAGCCCACTTGACTAAGGAGCTAGTTGTAAGTTGATAGCCCTTGTAGCATTACGTTGCTGTGGTTGTGGTGGTATTTCCCCTTGCATAGGTGGAGCAGGTGGTAGCTAAGTGGGATGTTGTTGAGTAGGGACGATAAGAGATGGTGATGGAGGGTAGTAGAGATGTGGGTTCTCTCCCCTAGGTGATGGAGATTGTGCTCAGAAGTATTCTAGAGGGTGGTAATGATTTTGAAAAGTCACATGACTAGAAGAGTCTCGTAGGGAGACTTGTTATTGAACATAGTACCCATAGGGATCTAGCTACCTATAAGGGTACTGCTGCCTTGGAGGTGGCATCCCCCATAACTATGGATGCTGCCATTGCTGAAAATATTTGTAAGGTTGCAGTGGCACTCCACTTGGTTAATATCCTTGCTACTGGTGAAACTACCTGGGATTGCCTTGTGGGCAAGGCAATCTTTAGGGTGTTTACCTTTTTGCTAAGTGAGGATTCAACGCATACACCCTAGAATCTTGTAGATGTGACACTATGAGATAACACCCCTTAGGATGTTCATATTGGAATATGTTACATTCATCATATCCTTATGTATCAGAGTCTACAACCTGTTCTATTACAACTTTTCCCTTACCCTTATGGTAGGGACGTTTTGCTTCCTTCCTTCTATGCTGATCATGATCATTACTCTACTATTTAGACTCCTCTACAATTTTTAGAACACTTTAAAATTTTTCATCCAAAGAGTCCCACATCTTGTCAACCTTGGTTGATATTTTAGAAGCAAATTTTTGTAGGGGCAAGGTTTTATAGTTCACTGTTGCATCTAGTGGTGATTCCTTCTTATCTTCATAAAATCAGACTTCCCTCTTTCTAATGGAGGGGTCTTGATTATACTCTTTTTCACTTTTCTTCTTTCTAAGTTCCCCTTCTTCTTTAGCCACTTGCTCAATTAAACACTATAGTTGATGGGCCCTTAGCTCTGATAGTCATCCTTGGGCATACATGCCAAGGGTATTTCTGGTTTCAAAGCAGAGCCCATCAATGATATGGTGAAGCTATGCCCACTGAGAGTAGCCATGATTAGGGCATCAACGTAATAATTAGTAGTATCTGCTCATGGTTGCATCCAAGGGTTCATGACCACCTTGCTTCCACCCTTGGATCTAGCATCTTAGGTTAGCTATTCTAGAGTAGGTTTGATATTTGTCATTGAAGATTTCTAACATCGTACTCCATCTCCTAATTGATTCTAGCTCCAAATACTAGTACCAGATTTCTGCTTCTTTGATGAGTGTGCAAGGGAATAGCTTGAGTTTCTGCTAATCATTATCTATGTTCTACAAGGTGCAAGCATCATGAAATGCTTGCAAGTGAGTCTGTGGATCATAATTATATTCCCCTTCAAATATAGGAATTTTTTTCATGTCAATGTGCTTGATCCAACTATTTTTCAAGTGCTTACTGAGTATTTGAACTACCTCAGAAATATTGAACATACTTCGAGTAGCCAACAGTGGTTCATCCAAGTCATAGTCTTGTTGAAGGCCACAATGTTTATGACGATTTCGGTTGCCTCTTCTTTCTTGATGGTGAGACTCACATGATTGGTCACACCATCCCTCATGTTGTTCCCTTCATCCCTTATGACCACCATCACCCTGCTCCCTTCTACCATGGTTACGATTAGGGTTGGAACTAGATGAAGGTAGAGTGGAGTGAGAGGATGGAGAAGAGGGAGAGGAATCGTCACTGCCTTGGTGTCGATTTTCTCCTCTACTCTGATGATGACCTTGATCTTCATGCCCATATTTACTTTTGCCATGACCTCTCCTATGTGATCCCCCATCCTCCTGGGGGTCCTGGTCACTTGATTGCTTATTTTGAATGATGGACTGAATGATCTGATGCCTCAGAGGAAGTTTGGCCAAATGAGAATCATGAAAGACAGGTTCTTCATCGTCCTGCAGTCCTTGCAAGAATAAGGGGTTACTAAACTATTTTCCCTTCATGTGTTCATACTGTTCTACCTACTACTGGTCTTGTACATGTTGTGCCTCAGTTTGATGATAGTCCTGGTAGTCATGGTCCTCCATGACATACTCCACACCACGGTCCTAAATGCCTAGTCTGGTAAGATTGTGAAATAGCATTCTAGGAGTCAATTGGTCAGGCGGTAATATGATGTTTCCCTTCATGTCCCTCCAGTGTAAATGCTCATCTTGATGTAGGATAAAGGTGAAGTCGGGGACATATTCATTTGGATGTGTGTATACCACTCGACATTCTTGTGGCATCGATGGGTTGGATCCATCTCACCTATGAGAAGAAGAAATTTTGGATGTTAGATAATCCACTAATTGGTGTACCTTACTTTTTACTTAGATTACCTAGCATGGGTAGATTTTACTATCCTGTATCTATTCCAACAACATAAATGATAATTTTTCTAGACTAACAGTCCGTAGCAACAGTGCCAATGATGAGCGGCAAGGTAGCCCTATGCCCAACCATGCGAATCATGAGTGTTCACATGCGACTCGATCGAATTCCGTAGACTGTAAGCACTTTGCATACACCAAACCCTAACTAGCAAAACCTTGTGTTAGAATGATCATGGTCTTTCGAACGTCACTTATGGTGTTCCGATGCGATGGTTAAGTGAGATTGAGGAAATTGATTTTTATGGCTTTTCTCTTTATTTTCTAAAATCTAATTCTTGAAATGAAATTTAAGGAATGGAATATTGGATAACCTATAATTATTTGAATCTATCTCTTAACTGTTCCTAGCATAAGCATCTGATCCCACCTTCCATGCACATCGTGAGAATCCCCTAACCACTACTAGATTACCAGACATTAAGCGTCACTGGGTTGTCAAGTGTTAGGTTTACGTTTGAGATGGTTGTACTTATGGTTTGTACAAGATATAAAAGAGTGGTGATAGTTAAAGTGATAACAATATGAACTTAAGGAATTTTTAAAGCATAGAAATATTAAACTATTAAATTCTTAAATGATTAAATCCAATTGCTGCAAGGAATGCTTTCAATGCTCATATTTATTTCCAGTCACGCTAATGGGCTTAGGTACATTAGCGCTCAAATAAAGAGCCAGACACCTTTCTCACACCTGCTGCGGGCACTTGGAAAATATTCTAACTGTTGCAAGAACAAATTGCAAGAGCTTCACTACAATTGCCAAAAATACACCTAAGTGTGATGGAAGCACACTTATCTATAAGCTAGAATATACACTGCATAAACAAGGCCATGTAGATGCATGGACAGATGCGTCAATAGGGATGTGTCGACGCATCAACTGATGATCATTTCATCACCAAGGATCACCAAAAATGAGATTCAAGGTACCTTGGGTGGTTTGGAAAATCACCGAGTAACTTATGAAATTTTAAATGGAAATGGCAATAAAAAATGAAATACAAAATGAAAAGAATAGAAAGCATAAATGGAAATGAGGTTGAAGTTGCAATCTGAAATGAAAATAAGCATAGAAATGAAAATGTAAAGTAAAATTTGCACAACATGAATTATAATTTTATTTCAATGAAAAATAAAGAATGAGATTCATGAAGTATAGATTTTATACCAAAGGCATAAGAAGTTGTTTGCAATAGCTTGATGTTCATTGGATAAGGTAGGTTGTATTCCACATCAACTCCATGATCTGGGTTCTTCCCAACTCCTATTTTTGGCAACTCCTTATTAGTTTTCACTAGGATCAAAAGTGTAGTTACGCAAATGATATTTCACTTCTGGTGTAATGGCAATATGTGGGAGTCTCTATGCCTAGTGTAGTACTAATTTTATTGCCAAAGTGAAAGAAGGTTGCAAAAGGCTTTTATGGTTGTAAAAATGGAAAAATTTAGTTGCTTGTGTGAAGGTTTGGGCTAGAATAAAGTGTTTAAGTTGGGTTTTTATAGAGTGGATTTGGCTATTTTTTGGTCTATACACCATTGCCATGATTTTTAACAGATTGGTATCAATTTGTAGGTTACAACAGTTACATTTTTCAGTATAGTTACCATTTATAGTAAGTCTGGTATATATTGTAGGCACAAAATTCATTTGTTTACTAAAAATAGTAAATAGAATTTTGTGTCTATGTTGGCACCATCGTTACTACACTGGCCTTGTTGGACTACATTGAGGTTGTTGGAAATGCTAAAAATTATGGAAAGCATGGAGAGAATTGGAAACTATGAAAATGGTAAAACCTGTTGGGAAATGTTGGTGGAAAATGCTATCTACACTAGCCATTGAAGACTTGGTGGTGACTATGCTAGCCACTATCATCCCTAAAGTAGAATAGATCTTCCTATCTATTGTAGCATCCATTAATACTATAATCCTATTGCTACTATAGTCCCATTGCTATTGTAATCCCATTGAAAACTTGGGGTGACTACGTTGGGGTTGGGAAACTGAGAATGGAAAAATCCCAACAATTCCAATGCTATATCTTCATTGGGTTTTGGTGTTGGGTCTTTGTGATGACTATGCTAGGTTGAAGATGGGAAGTTCCTTCAACTTCATCTACACTAAGGGTGGGGGTGTGTGGTGGCGGAGTGTGTGGGAGAGGGTAAATGGTTCCAGCGTAGTTGAGGCTATGCTCCCTACAAAAACCCATGAAAGTACCAATTTTGACCATTCCCAAGGTATTTACAGCCTTCCCAAGCCCAAAGATAGACATAAGGTACCTTTTTTCACTTGGGAAGTAAGGCAACAATGACATTTAAGTTATTTTTCAGCCCCAAAAGCCAAATTATGCAAGATTGTAGTTGTTAGATTACAAATCTTACATTTACAATGAATCTTGCCTCAAGTTGAAAAATGAAGGTTACAAACATGAATTTTTCATGGAGCTTCAATGTGAAAAGTGTTAATGCCTAAATCTCCCCTATACTTATGTGCCAAAACTAAAACCTTGTGCATTGGGATGCCTACTACATGCATAGTGAACTTAGTGATCACAAAAGGAAAGATGCTATATGTTGGATTTGGTTGGTATTTTACTTAGAAAGCCTCTTTACCCTAGGTGGGTCCCACACAGCCTAAGAAAAATAAAAATTAGAGAAAAATCCATATGTTGGGATTTAAAACCATAACATTCTTATGCATTGAGAAATCATGCCTAGCAAGATATGCAACCATTAAACTAAACTACAAGGCTTCAACCATTGTATAAAATAACTCTGGCATTTCATCTTTGGCTCAAGGTGATTAGTAGAGCTTCATACCATACTAAAACCCTAGGTGCTACCATAGGAAAGCTCCTAGGTGCT
The DNA here is from genome assembly GCA_015680685.1 of Gnetum montanum. Lineage (NCBI taxonomy): Eukaryota > Viridiplantae > Streptophyta > Gnetopsida > Gnetales > Gnetaceae > Gnetum > Gnetum montanum. The sequence continues at coordinate 126,975 of MNCI01008656.1, forward strand.
AGGAAAGAAGACCAAAATAGCTAGAAAAACATTATTTATGGGTTCATATGTTGGGTGCATGAACCCAATACATTGCCCAACATATGGGGGTAGGATGTAATGTTTAAAATACACAAGTGAAACTTTAAAAAACCTCCTAAATTGACAACCCCAAGTTTAAATCCTAGCTAGAGACATTAGTAGCCCTGAAGCTCCAAAAAGGCAAGCCAAAAGGGGCCAAAACTAGTCAATTCTTAGCCTATATGCTAGGGATGCAAAGCCTATATGCTGGCTAGCATATAGAGAACATATGAAGGGATTTTAACCAGTCTGCTTGGCTCAAAATAACCTTGACTAGTAGAAGTCCAAAACATAAGATTAGACCAAAATTTGACTAGTTTTCAATCCTTGGAATAGGAATTTGATCTTCCTATGCTAAAGGCATGAAGCATATATGCTAGATAGCATATGTAGAATGTATGAGCTTTCAAAAAATTTTCTTTACCTTGCCACAATGTCCATAAAGCCATATCTTAGCACAAAACCCTAGATGCTGATTTGAAAATATTGAGGAGTTAAAAGGATGGTTGAAAAGGCCTCATAAACTAAAATCTTGATCTTCTACATTGAGGATGAAGCTACCATAGGCTAAATAGTATAGGAGCTAAGAACAAGCCTTATCCCAGTTCAAAATGGTCTCAAAAGATACCATACAATCCACCAAGCCCTAGTTGTAGATACTAATGATTTCAAAGACCAGAAAACTAAGTTAAATGGCCTTAAAATCTATCAAAAATTATTCCATACACTAGGCATCTAGATTCCATACACTGGCCATCATATGGAATAGTTGGTGAAGAGTTTCAATAAATTTTAAACACTCCAGATTACTTAAAATTTGAATGGTGAAGCCTTGGGACCCTAAACTAGAACATAAGGTAAGATTTAACCTCTTTAGCATCTATGAAAGGTTATTTTGAGCCTCATACACTAAGATCCTAGGCTCCATACGTTAGCTAGCATATGTGTAATGTATGAGATTAAGAAAAATCCATACTTAGCCCTATATGGTGTCAAAAGAACTAGTTGTGACCTAAAACCATTAGTGCTAACACTGGTAGCCTTGGAACTTGGAAAACCTAGTTGAATGATCCCAAAATGAGCCAACACCTATGCTACACACTGGGCACACATGCTGGCTAGCATATAAGATTGTGTGTGAAATATTTTGATAAGTTTTGAGCATTTAGAATTGCCTAAAAGTTGACTGGTGAAGCTTGGGAACATTGAACTAGAAGCCAACTGTGATTTGACTTTGTTTAACCTAGAAAAAATGCACTTGGATCCTTATATGCTAAGGCTTTAGGCTTCATACACTAGCCAACATATAGGCTAGTGTATGACCTTCAATATAGATCTTGGTTGACTCATTTTGACTCAAGAACAACCATTTTCTAACACTAAGACCTTTAAGCTACCCTGGAAGCATAATGTAGCAAAAATACTAACTTCAAAAACTTCATGAACTTATTTCCTAAATTCTATATACTAGGATCCAAACTTCATACACTAGCTCACATATGAACCAATGTATGAATACTTTTAAGACCTTTTGCAAGCTCAAATTGACTCTAAAATCAGCTTATCTTCTTCCCTAATTGACTACACTAACACCCAAGACCTATGACAACCAGAAACAACTCAAAAGAGCCCCATTGAAAAACATTTTATAGCTTATATGCTAGTAGCCTAGGTGCCATATGCTAGCAAAAATATAGGCAAGTGTATGAGGAATGAATATACTTTTTCCTAGCCCAAAACAACCTCAAAATGACCATATGAAGTACCTAAGCCCTTTTGCAAAGTCTGGAAGCTATCACAGGAGCCTAAGAATGCTAGAAATTAAGTTGAGATCACCTAGGAATTACATGGATCATTTTCATATGCTAGGATACTAGTCCCATACACTAGTCAGTGTATGGGCCCAATGTGTGAAGGTTTGAAAAAGCAAAACTTAGTCCATGCTTAGTAATTCTTAGCCCTAGAGACTTCCAAAGGCTCTACAATGACACTATTGAGTCAAATAGTCCCCAACCATGGCCCACTAAGGCCTAAAACTAGCAACATATAGTCATATTTGACCATATTCCATCCTACTTTGCCTTGTTTGGCATTGTTTCACTATGATTTAGCCTTATTTAATATTATTTTACTTTATCATTATAATATTTTACATTGTTTAACAATTTTATCACACAGATGCCCCTTAATGTGCTTTTGGTTGATGTGCATGACTAGATTATTGACACATTGGTACAATTTAGCTTATCTCTAAGCTTGAATGGACCCTATGATGGTGTTGAGAAATTCATGAATTTTAGTTATCTAGATCTTGACCTTGAGAGCCTATTTGACCACATAGCCTCTATAGAAAAGCCTCTCAAATGGCCTAAACACATAGTTAAAACCTTGATCTCAAGGCTTGTGACATTACTGAGGGCTCTCTAGTTGAGGTTCTAGTCACAATGCATAAGGGTAAAGAGAAAACATTGAAATTAAGTTCCTCACTTGAACCACAGCAGGCTGAAGACATCACCAAGTTCTTAAAAACAACATCAAATATTTTCTTAGTCATATAAGGATATTCTAGGTCTTGACTCATGTTTACTTCAACATAATATTATACTCAACCCTAGTATCAAACCTATCAAGAAAAAAGTACACAAAATTAGACCAGACCTAGCAATGGCAATTCATGATGAGATCATGAAACCTTACCATGCTGATTTCATTTGAGCTATCGACTATGCCAATTGGATGTCTAACATAGTGGTGGTTTCCAAGGAAAATGGGAGCATACATATTTGCATTGATTTTTAATACCTAAATAATGCAACTATGAAAGATGATTTCCTATTACCTAGTATTGATCAACTCATCAATACTACAGTTGGACATGTTTTGTTATCCTTTATGGAAGGGTTCTTGGGATAAAAAAAAGTTAGAACCAACCTAGAGCATCAACTTTACAAAACCTTCATGATCCCATGGAGAATCTTTTGTTATATCATGATTCCGCTTGGTCTAAAAAATACAGGTGTAACCTATCAATAAGTCATCACCTATATATTTAGTGAGCACATGCTAGGGCTACTTACTGATTATGTTGAAAACATAGTAGTCAAGTCCAAAATATCCATGAAATTAAATTAGTATTTTAATGATGTCTCAAATATGAACATAGACATAACCCTAAGAAGTGTGTCTTCAGTATTAAAACTAGTAAGATGTTGGGTTTTCTAGTATCCAAAGAAAGAATACATGTTAATCATGATAAGGTCAAGGCCATAACCAACTTGAAAGCACTTATTAACCTTAAGGAGCTACATGGAGTAGAGGGTAGAATGTAATTCATTCATAGGTTCATCTCTTTACTTATGAATAAGCTACAACCCATGCAACACTTGCTTAAGAAATTGATTCACTATGAGTGACTTATCTAGTGTCAAGAAGCCTTTGATAACATTAAGCAAGAGTTGGCCTAACTACCCACTATGTATCCATTGCTAAAGGATAAACCATTTTACTTCTACCTTGTAATCTCTAACATATCTATAGCCTTTCTACTCTATCAAAGATGAAATGATGGAGTAGAGATACCCATATACTACTTGAGCCATGTGTTGATAGCTTACAAGACCTCATACATGGAGATTGAGAAGTATTTTCTAGCCCTACTCTTCTCCTTGAAGAAGTTGAGACATTACCTTTCTAGGAGTCAATTCAAAGTCATATGCAAGGATAATGTGCTTAGAACCATAATAATGATGAGAGTAGTCAAATAGCCTAGTGGAAGGTCATAACAATTGATTTTGACTACAATACATTTCCCAAGCCTCAACAAAGGATCAATCTATAGCCACACAACTCATAGCTTCCCATATTAAGGAAAACACAATCATCAATCATGAATTTCTTGATGAATATGTTAACATTATCAACAAAGTACTTGAGGGTTATGAGGCTATCATGCACTTTGACAGAGCTTAAAATTCCCATGGGGCCAATGCTAATGCCATCTTAACATTACCTTTTAATGTAATCCAACATTTCACTTACTATTTTCAATTTTCATATACAAACAACATAGCAAAATATGAAGGGTTGATAGGAGGAATGATGGTAGCTCATAACCAAGGAATCAAATGCATGATGGTAAAAGGTAATTCACAACTTGTTATTAACCAAGTAACTAAGGCTTATGTATGTAAAGATAAACATTTAAAAATTTACTGTGACTTAGCTAAGAAACTCATGAAACAATTTACAAATGTTAGCATTTAAGATATATCTTGAACTAAAAATAACTTAGCTAATTCCATTACAATCTTAGCCCTAAGTGTGATGCTAGATGTGTTTTGCAAGTTTCCTTTAACAGAGAACTATGCTCTTCCCATCACATAGAACATCGAAGTCACTTTCATGCCCTTATTAATAATTTCCTTAAAAGAAATGATATGATGATATCAAGTTTTACCTAATGCATGATCAATCTCCATAAAACTTGACTACTCCTTAAAAGGACCCTGTACATAAAAGATCAAAAAAATATGTCATTGTAGTTAATAATACATTATGTGAAAGGTCATATGATGGCATATTATTGGTGTGCTTGGCCAAAACTAAAGCCCACATAGTCCTTGAGTAGGTTCATGAAGGTTTGTGTGAAGGACATATAGGGCCTAGATCCATGGCTATAAAGATTAGATGATTACGATATTGCTAGTTTTATATAAAAATTGACTACCTATAAAAGATTAGAACTTGTGATACTTGTCAATGGAACATTAACTTAATACATGTGCCATCAACTAAGTTACATACCACTTAGATAATGTGGTCATTCTGATGATGGGGAATTAACATCATCAAACCTATAATACCTAAGTCTTCTATAGGGCATAGCTTCATCATCACCATAACTAAATATTTTATGAAGTGGGTTGAAGTTATTCCTCTAAGGAAAACAACATCTTAGCAAGTTTGTAAATTTATATTATACAACATAGTGTTGTATTTTAACATATCTCTAACTATAGTAATAGATAATGGACTATAATTTAGTAGCCAAAAAATTCAAGCCTTTATCAACAACTAAACATTAAGTATTCCTTTTCATTACCATATTATCTTCAAGACAATGGACAAGCCAAAGCTAGTAACAAGGTCATCATAAACTTGCTTTAAAATATGCTAAATAATAGCATATGCAAGTGGCATGAACGACTTATACATGCATTATGAGCCTATAGAACAACATTTCAAATCATAACTATTGTCACCCTACACAGTCTTGTCTATGGATCTAAAGTTTTTTTGCCTCTTCAATTGTAGCTTCCATCACTAATAGTAGCTCTATTTGACTTCATCAATGATGAAGAAAACAAGGAGCTATGTATCATGAATCTTGATTCGGTGGAGCAGTGAATATAGATGTTGGCTAACATTGAATGATATCAAGAGAGGTAGAAACAACAACATTGGCATGATCCAAATAGATAAAAATTCAAGGAAGGGAACCTTGTCCTCAAGGCCATTCATGAATATGTAGACAAGTTTTCAGCCAATTGGAAGGGGCCTTTCTTAGTTACTAAAGCCTATGGTAATAGGACATTTAGATTAGCAAACATGGATGGGAATGAATTAACCAACTTGGTTAATCATTCCTATCTCAAACCTTATTATATCTAATAGTAAACTATTTTTCTATAACCCTTATTTTTCTTTTTTTACTAATATTAATGATTTTTCAACATCATTGACCTTTGGAGCCTATAATAAGAGAGCCTATATAACATCTCATTCTTTCTTTTTGGTATGATAAATGAATTGCAAACTTTGTATGAGTCTATATAATAAAAGAAAAGTTTCTTATGTTATACCTATTGTAGCCTATGGTGGCTTATATTCCCCTTATTCTCTCATGTAGCCTTGTGTAAAATTTTGTAAGTGCATGAATTCTTTGACTTGTTTTCATGTCCTCTTAGAGTAGTGCTTGTAGGATGAAGGCTGAAGTCATCATGAAGGTGTAACTCATCATAGTAGCACATTACCATGTGACCTTTATGCATGAGATTTGGTTAGCGTGTCCTTCCATGCCAAGAGTTCTTGTCTTAGATCACTCCTATCTCCCCTTTGCCACAATAATCCCCACAACCAAATTATAGCATCCCTTATCCTAACAATAATGATGACCTATGTTTGGCATTCATGCACTATGGCCACATGACATCTCCTTCATCATGCTCTACTATTAAGTTCATTGGATGTAACACATCTTATTCAATGAAAAAATAGAGCAAGACTTGGCCTTGGTAATGAAATTGAATGAAGGTTTCATCCCTTAAAAAAAGGGGGAGGAAGCAAATTGCTAAGAGGCCAATGAAGCCTATAGTTAAATTAATGGCTCCAAACAAACAAACAGAGGAGCCTAACTATCAAAGAAGCCCTTGAGTGGAGTACTAGTTCCCTTAACACATTGTTGAGCAACCAATTATTCAAGCACAAAGCATAAAGACCAAATTAATTAGCAAGCATAGCATCATCATACCATAACCATGATGTCAACATTTGGAATTCTTTCTTAACTCAAGTGACCATTCCCCAATACCAAATATGATCTTTATCTCATCTCAAATCTATATCACTCTATCGTGATCTTATTTCATCATCACAATCACTCTTTGGCATGGTTTTGCAACTACAAAATCAAGTACAGAGAGGGAGGATTGATGATGAACCTATGGTAGTGTTTTACTTTTTTTGTCAAAGTCTCTTGGGTCAGTCCTCAAAATATCAACAAAGAGGGACCAATGAAACACTCCAAAGGAAATTCATCTTATAGCCTATAACCAAAATTCATTATAATTTGGTGGAAAAATAATGGTAGACATGACTAACTTATTTTTTCCAAAATCTGACATTTTAACCTTATAGTATTAGAATTTAAGACAATATTTTCAATGTAAAATATGAGATTTGTAGCTCATACATTATACATCCCATACATCCTAGTTTATAGAGGTTAAGAAATGCTTCATAAGTTTTAAATGTCTTGTCTTCTAGGTTGTGGAAGCTACATATTTCATGTACTCAGGCTTGTAAGGATTGAAAATTCTTTGTAGGCCACAAAAATTTGGCATTTTTAGCCTATACACTGGCTACTATAGCTCCATACACTAGGAAACATGCAAAGATAACATATAGGATTTTGATTTTAAGCTCATACACTAGAAATCCTTGTTCCATATGTTGGGTAGGATATGGAAGTAGCATATGAAAGTAGAAAACTATCTAAATTTGTTCATACACTACTAAGAGATGTTCTACACATGTCAGAATTTGTTAGAAATCCTCTAGTAATCATGACAAAATTACCAACAATAAACTAGGACACTAGTGATCTTTTTAAATTAAAGATCATAATCTATTTAGAACTTTCTGGAAAACTTGCATTTGGATGAAAATTAAGAGTTTCAAAGCAATGCATATTTACCAAGTGTTAGTAATCATTTTTTCCCCAGTATAGATCATAGTTGCAAAGAAAACAGGTGACCAACAAAGTCCAAGGTGTAGATCATATGGGATGCATGAGAAGAGAACCAATTACAGAACACATCTTACTAGTTGTATTGAGTCCTAAGGATTTCTTCTAAGTTCTTGGACATTAAGATCATAAGACTTGTATACACTAAAATTTGGTTTCATAGATTTTTATCATTTTAATACAAGTTTGCCATTCCACTTGTTTTTCATACTTTGTTTCATATTTCTCTACACTTGGATTTGGTGTTTTAACTAAATATTCATACATTTTATACTTTTACTATACACATTGGTAATAGATTTATAAGTCGTTGGGTGATTAGCAAGATCATCTAGGTGTTGGTACATTTTGGCCATTTTATGGAGCAAGAATATGAAATCAACAGATATGACAAGTTCCTTTTAAAATATAAGTATAAAAGGATATGCACTTAAGGACTATGATTAATGTTTCCTTTTAAAGTTTTAGGAAAATAATCCATTTAGTACTACTCTAATATGACTATTATTTATTCATGTGAAATTTTAATTGGAAGCATGAGATGGATTACTTTTCTAGGTCTCAGTATCTTTGAAATTTTTTTTGGAGCTCTAATAGATATAACAGGCAATTAACATTCTCTTTTTTTCAGGTTAAATCCATCATAAGCCTATTACAAGGTCAATATGTTTAAGTTCTAGTAGAAACAATCAATTTGAAATGTGCAATCCATAGCTAGGATATCAAGGATTTGATAGTTTAAAGTTTAAGAAATGTATTGTAATGATAGAATGAAAAATCCTTTGTAGTGAACTATTGAATTGTTGCTTTGGAAAGTGGAAAAATAATTAAACAATGAAATAACAAGGAAAACTATTTTTTATAAAATTGTATTCTGAGTTACTAGAGTAGCAACAAAAATTAAAAGTTAACATAGTCATCAAGTCAAAATTCTTGCCCTGAATAAGAATAGAAACAATTAACGCAGTCTCCTACATTTTCATTGCTGAGTATACTAGGCTCATCATTCTTCTTTCTTCCCTTGCACTGTTGAGTGGATTTCCTTACTACTTGAGATGAATTCCATGAGAAATGAATACATGCACATGTATGAAGATATAGAAACATATCCAGGTCTTATTCTAATGAGATGTGATAGTTATGAAGGTAAAAAAGGCACCCAATGGTAATAGGGGTAAAGAATTAATGTCCAAGAGGGTGGTTGTACTTCAAGGATTTTTGTACATGATATTTTCTACTTGGATTTTTGCTATCTGCAACATCTGCTTAAAAAATAACAAGAATTTTTTACCAGTTATGCTGCATTATAGCTCTTCCTTGCATAACCATCACAATTGACGAATTTCTCACTTGCATGTAGAGGATCCAACAATGGCAACTACAATTTTCAAGAAAAAACAAACAACCCTAGCACATGGCAGTGTTAGCAATAGGGTTGGGGCAAAGCCAAAAATGTAGAAGGAAAAATTACAACTCAATGATCATTTAATCTGGCCTAAAGAGGGCCAACTACAAACCCTATACAATGATTTGGAGAAATCAAATGAGTGAAATAAGTAGTTCCAATCCCAATATTAATGGAAATGGTAGAGGTAACACCAATGTAGGATATCATGATAGTTGAAAACATAGCTACAAACCTCCAATGGTGAAGGAGCTAGGAGCATTGATAGTTACTGAAGAGGAAAGCAATAGTTGGAGGTTGGAGAATTTCTTAATATCCCTATAATTGATAGAAAATGCATCAATATGCTATGGATTCCAAATAAGACTATGGTCTAAACATGTGCCTATTCAACACATTGACAACATTTCTACACCAATTATGTGCCAATGATACTAATGAATCTTGGGCAGCATGGGTGATGTAGGTAGTCATGGAAAAATTTAGGAGGATTTACCAGAGAAGAAAATGCAACGTAGCAAACAAGCCCTCCTTCCTCCCCACATGGCATCCACAAACCCTCATTCCTACCCTAATGTAATGGGCTTATTATGGTCATAAAAATTGAATTTAATTAATCCTTGCTATGCCCAAAGCTACAGTAAAAAAAAAACATATATATACAAATTAAGATGGACATAAAACTATAATTTAAGTTTAAAGGATAATCCAAATATGATTTTATAGGGAAGGTTATCATTTAAAAGAAAAAGGGAGTTTATTAAATAATTATCCAATTGGACACTTTCCAGTTATGGCATGAATTTCTCTAACTTTTTTAATTTCCTATGATCATCTCCGTTGTATTTGTTACCAAGAAAACACTTGGCAACTATAGCTCAAATTTCTAGTAACTTCCTTTGAAAGTTATAACTTCAAAGGTAGATATAAATTAATATTCCTAAATATTTGTTATACCCTTAACTTCTTATGATTATTGTAACTACCCAAAGCCACTATAAAAAGGCTTCAAGGGCAGAAGTGGAGAAATGTGGGGGTTAGGGGTAGANCATAAAAGATATTATGTTTTTGAAAAGCCTCTAGAGTAATTTAATAGTAATTTTTGAACAAAATTTCCTATTTTGAGCATAGAGGATCTAGGAAAATCTTTGGTATTTTGAGACAACTAAAATATCTTCATTGTTTTAAAGTGTATTGCCTTGGTATTTCAATCCTGAAATTGTCAAGGTTTTCTAAAGGCTCTATTGAATGCAATTCTTGACAACTACTAACTAGTCAAAATAGACGCTCATACTTTGTTGTTTACACAACATTCTTGGTAGTGCAATAAGATTTTCTTTTATAAAACTGTTTGTTGAGCTAAGAGGGTTTGGACAATTCATAGTTAGATTGAATTGGAATAACTTTATTGCAAATTTTTTCCTCATGTCAATTTATCTTGATTAAATATTTGATATTTGACACACATCAAATTTCTTTTCTTTCTCTTTCTAAGTCCATTAAATATTTCTCTATTTCTAGTTTTCTTGTGGAGTTTTCTTTGGGGAAAATTAGGAGTAGATTGTTAGAATTGTGCTCAAATGTTTTTGTAAAATTTTATTTGTTACAAGTTATGTACTATATGGACTATATAGAATAAGCGATTTGAAAAGATAAGAATCTTCAACAATTCATAGTATTTGACAAAGATAGTTGAATTTCTTTAATGATAGCCAGTTATAGTTTCATACATAACCCAACCATTTCAACATTTACAACAACAAACACATTCTCATGATTATTTAATTTCATAACTATTGAGTCTATTTGGAGGTATCTAGGACTTAGTGTTACTAGAGACAAACAAGCATCTAAACCCTACTTGAAGAACACCTTTGCATCCTGTGACTCAAAGGTCACCCTGTCCCAACATTGGTAGTCCAATCCCAAATAGTCACAAACAATTATTTTTGCGCTAGAAGGAGAGCAAGAAACTTTACTTCCTATGTTTATTACATTCAAAGAGATCAATAGTCCTAGCACACCAATAGTTCTTTTTGTTGCTAAGAGGGCCTGAAAGAAATTAGGTACTATTTTGAGTTCATGACCAAATAGACTAATAGTTTGAAATATTTCAAAGGTTCTAAAGAATTTCTCAATTATAAGATTGCTCACTTAGTGGAAGAAGAATAAAAAAATATTTTTTTTGAGTTTGGAACAAGTAGTGGAGTAAATACTAGAAGAATAAGAAGATCACCCCTTCTACCTGGTTTATTAGTCTATAAGAGAAGGACAAAAAAGTATAAGAGTTCAACAATCAAAAGTAATTTAAACAAGATGGAAAATCCTTGGCAAAGAGTTACATCATTGGTGTTTCAAAACTACAATGATATTCCTAAGGTAGTTTACAAATATTTTCCTAAGCCTTTTATTCCTAGAAAAGCTTACTTGGCTGAAGAATACATTCACTTATGTGAGTTAGCCTTAGCTCATACCAATATTCAACATCAAGATCAAGCTTGTAGGTTGTTTGTAGAAAATCTAAAGGATATGGCTCAGATTTGGTATTAAAACTTGCTAAGCACCAATATCACAAGTTGGGATGATATGAAAAGTATTTTCTTGGCCTAGTTTGGCAATCAATTGGATCAACAACAACTGTATTGTGGACTAGTACAAGCTAAGCAAGGAGTCAAAGAGTTAGTTAGAGATTTCAATATTATGTTTCAAAGAATTTGTGGCCTATTTCAAAGATAATATAGACCATTAGATGAAATGCATAGAGATACTTATCTTAAGGTTGTGAATCAATTTGATTAAGAAGAACTCCAAATGTGCTAACATTGAATGACTACTTTAGTGAAGCTATATAGTTAGGAAAATAGCTAAACTTGAACAATGAAGAGATTATCACAAATTAAAAAAGAGAAGAGAAAATAATAATTCTTGTACAATATTTTTCTCAACTTAAAGCATTACAAGGATCATCTCGTGTTGAAATAAAGCAAGAGTTAGAAAGCAAAGAATCTAGAAAAGGACAGTTAATGAAAGATTTGTCTAACAAAATAGTGAAACTAGAAAAAGCTTGGGAAAAAGTTAAAATCAAGGAAGTAAAAAAACAAAAAGAAAATATAAGCATTAAGATACTTAGGTATCAAATAATGAAAATTAAAGTGATGTTGCTATGTCTAACATTGTTGATATTGAATCTGATAATGAGCTATCTAGTGTTCATTATGCAAGCAAATATTCTAACAATGGATCTAGTGATACATCTTCCCTATTACGTTTTGAAGAGTATATATCATCAAATAAATACTACAATAACAATTAAGAAAATGGATGTAATTTGAGATCAAAAGGAAGATTGACTACTTCTAGGTCTCTGAATGTCATTTTTGATTAATCTACTAAGAAAAATATTTTTGAACCATGTAGAAGGATGGAAGATAAGAGTAAAGGAGATCAAGTAGAGCAAAGTACTCAAAATTGGGCTTTTAATAAATGGATGAAGAAACCAAGATTTTATGAAGATGGAGAATATGATCTAATTGAAGATCTTAAACATGTTAAGGCAAACATTAGCATATATCAATTGTTACAAATAGGGGATCAACAAAGAAAGGCTTGAGATTTTATTAAAGGTAAATGGAGAGTTGGAGATTTAGAGTTAAGCTATTTATCAAACATTGATAAGACAACAAAAACTAGCTATGATTGTACTCCTAATAAAGAAGCTCCTCATTTTATTTTGATAATAAAGTTAAAAGATAAATATCTTCACAACTATTTGGTTGATTCTGGAGCTACATCTACTATTATGTCATTATCTATATACAAAAAACTTGGTTTGATTTCTAAAAAATCCAATAAAAAGATTATTCAAGTGGACAAAAGTAGAGTAAATATTATGGGTCAAATACCCAATGTTTTATTAGAAATCTCTTTTGAACTATGTATAAAAAGTAGAGCAACTATCCAAGTTGCAAATATACTAGATTGACATAGTCTTTTGTTGAGTAGAAGCTGGAGTAAGAATTTCTTAAGTTACATAGTAACAAATTATTCTAATATGTGGCTACCTTGGAAAGGGGAGTTGAATCAAATATACATTTAAAGTAAACCTTTGATGATTGAGAATATTACTTCAAATGGAAAAAATAAAGTCATTGAACCTAGAGCTTTTGAAACCAAAATTTGCATACTTTAGGAGGTTTGTAACTTGGAAAAATAGGAATCCCAAAATGAGAACAGGTGGGAACTATTCTTTGATGGTTCTTGTAACTCAAAATGTGCAAGAGCTAGAGTAGTTCAAGTAAAGGATGATTCCTCAAAAATATTCATCTATCTTTTCCTTGTACTAATAACAAGACTGAGTATGAAGCTCTAAGTATTGGAATGAAACAACATTGGAAAAAGGAATCAAGGCAATCACTATAAAAGAAGACTCATGATTAGTTTGTGAATAGATTAAAGGTAATTATGTGGTAAAAAGCTCATTCTTGTGACCCTATAAATAGCTTTCTTGAAAAATGCTAGATCAATTTCATCATTACTAAATAGAACATATAGGTAGAGAAGATAATTATATAGCTAATGATTCAACAAAGGCAGCCTCAACATTAGATGTGAAAAAGATAGAAAGTTACGAAGGTGTAGTGATAAAAAATGAACATCATCCATCAATACTAGATAACATAAAGTATTTACAAATATTCAAATATGGTGATTAGTTGCTTAGATTATTGAAAGATAATCAAGAATTCAAATGCCAAATCATACCTAAAACAATGTCAAGATTTAAGATAAATTCTATTCCAAAAAAGGTGACTGATTATGAACATGAATTTAGCAAAAATTTGCTTACTGGAAAAGATATACAAAATCCATATGATTAAGCTTTGAAGTAGTAAATCTTGGATCTAATTAGATACCAAAAATAATAAATGTTACAAAGGAAAAACATTCAATCTTCAAGAAAAATTTATTATTACTCCTAAAAAATAATTTGTAAAATTTTGCTTGGTCTTATGATGATCTTAAAGCTTTTAGATCATATGTAAGGACACATAAAATTCCTTTGATAAATTATTGTAAGAAAGTTAAACAAAAACAAAGAAAATTTAATCCATCATTTGAGCCAGCTATGGAAATTGAGATCAAGAAGTTATTACAAGTCCAAATTATATATCTAGTTTGATATTCAACATGGCTTGATAATCTTATTCTAGTAAGAAAGAAGAATGGTGATATTAGGCTTTGTGTAGATTTTAGGAATTTAAATGAAGCCTCTAAAAAATATTGATCAAAGTCTTAGATTGTCAAGTATATTCTTTCCTAGATGGTTTTTCAAGTTATAATCAAATTATGATAGATAAGGGTAATAGATATAAAACAACATTTATTATCAAATGAGAAACTTTCACTTACCAAAGAAAGCCATTTGGATTATTAAATGTTGGAGCTACTTTTTAAAGAGTAATGGATCTAGCCTTTAAAGGTTTAATAGGCAAGTTCATTATGGTTTATTTAGATGATATCACCATGTTTTCAAAAAGGAAGAAAGAACATATTGATCATCTTCAACAAATTTTTGATAGATGTTGTGAGTATGGTATTTCATTAAATCTTAAGAAATGTATCTTTGGGATTAAGTTCAGAAGTTTACTAAGCCACGTGATTTGTCCATAATGAATTTCTATAAATAATGCCTAGATTCAAGAAGTATAGAATATTGAACATCCTACAAGTAAAAGTCTCTTAGATCTTTCTTTGGAAAGATAAATTTCATTAAGAAATTTATCCCTGGATTCACTAAAATTACTAAACCTTTGATGCATATGCTAAAGAAAGATGTACTAGTAGAGAAAACACTAGAATCAAAGATAGCTTTATTAGAAATCAAAAGGGCTATTCATGAAGCTCCATACTTAGTAAAACCAAAATTGAAGGAAGACTTTTGGTTATATGCTTTTTCTTGAAGTGATTTAGTTGTTGTTTTGACTCAAAAAGATGAAATTCAAGATGAATTGATTGGATTTTTTGGGTACCAATTGAAAGGTTTAGAATTAAATTATTTAGACTTAGAAAAATAGGTAGTCATAGTCATTCAAGCACTTTAGCACTTCAAATATTACTTGGAAAGCTCATTAGTTCATATTATCCTCATAGAGCCTACGATCAAATAATTCCTGGCTCAAAATGAAATTGGATTAAAAAGAGGGAAATGGCTCATAAAGCTTCAAGGTTTTAGATTTTCATTAGGGATATGCAAAACCATTAAAGGAATGACATTTGCTAAGATAATGACTAGAGAAAACAAAGTATGTGTGCTAAAGATTCATTAAGAAAATTGGTATGATTAAATTCTAGAATTCCTTGATACATGAAAGGTTCCAAATAATTTAAATACAAGTAAGAAGAGAGCTTTCATTAAAAAGGTAAATAAATTTGTGGTTAAAGATGGAATCTTATATAGAAAGGATTTTAGAGGGGTTTTATTAGAATGTGTTCTTAATGATCATATCAATTCCATTTTAGAATAGTTCCATGATCATTCTAATTTGTTTTATGAATCCCCTAAGTCTACTATGCAACATATACTCTGCTATGGTTATTATTGGCCTAGTATGTATTGAGATATTAGTTTGAAAATTCAAAGATGTTACATATGTTAAAGTCATGGACCAAAAATCAAAAAGGCTAGAGCTCCCTTAAATTAGAAATTGTAGATATACCATTTTAACAATGGGGCTTGGATTTTATTGGCACAATTACTCCTTCAAGAGCTAGATGAAAGTTTATTATCATAGCTATTGATTATTTTACCAAATGATCTGAAGCAAAGGCACTAATGAAATGTTCAACACCAAAAATGATTAGGTTCTTGGAAGATCAAATTCTAAGTCATTTTGGTCTACTTGAAGTGTTGGTATCCAATAATGGACCTACTTCTCAATCTAATGAATTGATAACATGGGCATCAAAGAAATCTACTTTTCTATTTTCTTCTTCAAATTATTATCCTATAGAAAATGGCTTAGCTAAATCTACAAATAAAAATATTATTTCCTACATAAAAAAGTTGATGGATGGGTGAAACACCACAAAATTTTGGATCTCAGCATCTCAACTACAAATTTGGCTAAGTGTCAACATAGTGACACTTTGGCCAAATTTTTCTAAGTGTTGAGTGTAGTCAACTCCAACTGCCAGATTTGCAAAAGTTTTCTAACTATCAGAATGATGAAACTTTCTACAAATTTGTTTAAGTGTCAAAACTTAGCAAATTTTTCTAAGTGTTGGTGCTATGCTCCCTAGTGTAGCCAACAGAGCATGCATGAAGGCCTATTTTACAAAATTTTCTAAGTGTTGGCAATAGTTGAATGAAAATTTTTCTAAGTGTTATGATACACTCCCATTTCCCCTACTATGCTCTAGAGCATAGCCAGTGTAGCTAGCATGGGACACTAGTTTTGCAAAACTTTTTCTAACAATTGATTTACATGTCATGTGCGTAACACTAGATGAGTATAGCAAACTGAAAAATTTTTTCTAAGTGTTCTGATACACTCTAGAGTGTAGCCAGCATAGCACACTTCTTAGTAGCAAGTGTTGCCTAAGTGTCAAGCTAGAAGCTATTAAGCTAGCTCAACATCGAAGAGGCATTTGGTAGATTTTCTAACTCCTGAGGATACCCCTCTTGCTATGCTCTAGAGTGTAGCTAGTGTAGCAAGAATAAGAACTAGAATTTTTACCAGATTTTTCGAAGTGTCCATGCTACGCCCTATCCCTAGGGAGTGTCTTGTGTCCCACACATAACATAGAATGAGTGTAGTAACCTGCATCTTGTGTCCTACATGTAACATGGGATGAGCTTAGTAGCCAGCATCCTGTGTCCTACACATAACATGGGATGAGTGTAGTAGCTAGAGTTAGAGAATTTTTTAACTTTTTCAGGTCACCTCTAGATGTAGAGAATTTTTTGAATTTTTCTTATGGTCCCACCTACCACACTACCACATGGCACCTGATATGCATTTTGGACTAACCCTTGCCCTATAAATACCCTTGTGCCTTAATGTTTCGGGTGGGTTGGCTTCTATTTTTCACCAGGGGGTAGTTGGCACTTTCATTTGGCATTTGGAGTTTTGGCATCCTGGCACTTAGCTCTATGGGTGAACAAGATGCAAAGCACACCACACTGGCAAAGAGGCATTCCTTCACTGCATAGTACATCATGATCCTATTTCAGCCTTGCATGACATAGTACATCATGGTCCTATTGCAGACTTGCATCACATAGTACATTGCAACCCCATTGCAGCCCTACAAAACACCACATGGTACACCATGGTGGCCAACTCGGTATGCATGATTCATCATAGTAAGTGCCAGAATTCACAACCTAACACCATTGAGACTGTGATTGCACTTCCACTATGCCTATTGTACATTGTGTACCTTTTTGGAACTATTTTAGAATTAACTATGCTCCCATTTGTGGCAGTGTTCTATTTCTCTCTCCTATTTCTAGCATTTTATTACATTTTTCTTGCACCTTTTTACATTTTTTTGCACATCGTCATGTTGTACTATGCTTAGGCAGCAATCTCCATGGGTTGACAGCTTGGTTTTAGTCAAAACTCATGGCTATGCTCTACACTTAGCACCACGAAACACCACTTTGATACTTAGCATCATTTCATGTCATTTGGATTTGCATTTTGGCTAACCACGCCACCTCCCAATTACACCTATCACCTTGGTTGCAACTAGTAAAGTCCCTATTTGATTAGCAAGACCATTTAGGGTGCTCAACCTCTATTTCTAGCAAGGCCCTCATGCAAAGGTGGGGTTAAAGTTGTGCATCTATCGACCCCTTGGTGATTCCAGCCACTGAAATTTTTAGTCATCACAGTTTTTGGTGCTAGAAGGAGGGCCTTACCATTTCCTTCTACATTTTTTAATTGGCACTTAGCCAAAACTCTAGATGCTCTAGAGACCGTAACAAGTTCTTAGAGGGTAGAAAGCTCCAGTGTAGCGAGCATAGTACCAGAGTTAGCCATTTTCAAAAACTTTTATACTTAGCATTTTTTCTACATTTTTATACTTAGAATTTTTTTTTGTATTTTCATACTTAGCATTTTTCCTACATTTTCATACTTAGCATTTTTTCTGCATTTTCATACTTAGCATTTTTTCTATAGTTTTATACTTAGTCAATTTTTTTGCAGTTTCCATACTTAGCCATTTTTCTACATTTTTATACTTAGCCATTTTTTTGCTACTAGTTGACTGAGTCATTTTCTTATAGTTTTTAAAGTTAGCCATTTTTTTCAAATAGTAACTCTCACAACCCAACCTATGAACATGAATCCAAATCAACCTTCCATGATGGTGTCTAACACATTTGACATCAGGATCCATCCAAAGTGTGCTGCACTAAGCCATAAATAATACAATTTTGTTTGTGCCAAAATCCAAGTAGGATTACAAGTGGATCATCTTGACCTAGAGGCAAAACAAGATCATAAATGAGTCCACTAGGATGGATAGGAGTACAACCCCTCCTTGTTCAACATAATTCTGCTCACGAAGTCCTACCACCTGCTATTGTCCCAACTCATCCATGCAAATAAGCATGATGCAGGAACAACCTATGAGGAAGCCTCATAGGAGGAAGAAGATGAGTTTGAGGCCTACTCCAAACATGAGGGCCACCTCAACAACATCTTCCAACAACCACTTCCCAGTACAGTCCCTTAATTCAATTCACCCATCCTCTCTAAGATGGTGACCATGCCAATTCAACCTTCCTTGCAAGCAACCGCTACATTTACCTAGCCCTATGCTCATGCTGGGGCCACCTCCTAGCCCCAAACAACTAAGTTATCCTACGTCCCACTTGTCTCATCAGTGCCCATGGTGTCCATCCAACCCACTTGTGTGTGGCCTACCTCAATCACCATGCCCATCACTCAGCTAATACGTCAACATCCATTATCCACTATGACATTAAACTGGCAACGACCATCCACTATGATGTTAAAGTGGTAAAATCCATAACCAATAATCGAACCCTATGCTATACAACCAATACAAGCCCAGCTAATGCAATTGCCTCACACATCCCCATGCTTGGATCAAGCATTCCAACTAATCCAATGCCTGCTGGAGGAGATCAACCAACTTAAAGCTGCCTATTTTGACATCATCAAGGTGGTGGACTTCTATGGGGATGATCCCATAAGTCCTATGGTCCCATCCTTGACCCTTCCAATTGGGGTCCAATTGCCCTAACTCACCAAGTACAATGGTGAAGGAGATCCCAATGCACACTAAGTTACATTTTGATTTGAGTGCCTACTCCTTCAAGCCTGGCCACATGCCATCATGCACATGTTCCCCATGTCTCTCACTAGCAAGGCTTTAGACTAGTATCACGTGCTACCCAAGGCCTCAATCTCTTCTTTGGAGGATCTCATAAGCTAGTTTGTGACACACTTTAGGCACAACCTAAAGCCTAAAGTAACCCTCAACTAGCTCATGCAGGTCAAGTAGGGGCCCCTAGAGCCCATGCCAAAATTCCTCCAACATTGGAATGCCACATTGAATAAAATTCATGAAACCTTAGTAGAGACACACCTATTGGCCATCTTCAAGGGTGTAGTGAATGACTTCATCAAGTCCAAACTATATTACATGGCCCCAAAGTCTCTTAGCCAAGCCTTTGCCTAACTGAAAGGCATAAAAGAGGTAGTGTAAGCTAGCAATGACCTGGCCTATGTGGCTTATAGAAATCAACATGTGCACAAGAAAAATGCAATAGTAGAAATAGTGGCCACAAGCACAAAAGCAATCAACTGGGGCCCGATAGCTAAGCACCTAAAGGCCCTAGCTCACAAATCCACCAACTTTGGCACCCACTTACCTACATTAGCAAGGGCCATCCCAAGGCCCAACTTTGAGTGCAAGGATCACTCAAAGTATAAACCACTATAGATGAAAGCCTCTGAATTGCTTGAGCAACTCTTGAAAGCTGAGTGAATCCAATACAAACACATATTAGAGATTGCCTACCAAAAACATGATAGGTACCACAAACTACTAAGGAACCCTACCTTAGCAGTGCCGAATGAGCCCCTAGTCCCTTAACACTTCGAGTTGAACCAATACTGTCATTACCAGCAGATGTTTGGGCATAGTATGAAAAATTTTCGTGCTTTGCAAGATGACCTACAAAAAATGATAGAACAAGGCCAACTAGTTCTTGATGTAGTGAGCCAATCCAATGCAAATGATATCCCCTATGTCATAAACTTCATCAACATAGCTGGCAAGTCTAAACCTTCCCAACAACCTTTTGTGATCTGCATGTATCCTAATAAGGTAAGGATCCCCTCAGCCTCCATAAACAAGAGGCCTCCCTTTGTTATCAGAGGGCCACCTTGAACACCCACAACACCCTTTATGGTCAAGTCTCACAACAATCGTCCACTAATATGTTAAACTAGCATGATGCAGCAACAATAATCACTAAGCAACCTTTCTTCATCAAGATGCCACAATGATTTGTCCTTGCAATAATTCCTAAACCACCATTTTTCATAAGGGTACCACAACATGATGGCCCCTCACCTACCTAAAGCCTAATACTGGGCAACATCTCAATCCCTCCTACTTCAAGGGCTGACCCCACTAGCAACCTAGGTAGGCCTACCAAATGGTAATGCAAGAGGATGAATGAGCACCTTGTAACCCCCATGGCCAAAGAAAAGGCCATAACTAGTAAGAAATAATTGAACATTGGGGTTCCTGCCCCCAAGCAAGCTAAGAAATCCAAGCCCAAGTCCCCTTCATGAGAGATCCATCTCTCAAACTACATGGAGGAAGTGAAGGTCAACACAACAGCCAATGATAAGGACTTTGTAGCTACACTAACCCAGGTGAAACAAATGCTTAAGTAAAGGAACACAATGTTGAGCTTGTATGACTTGGTCATGACCTCATCTACTCACCACTAAGAATTGGCCCAGATGTTGGCTTCCATTCCTATAATAGAGGACATCCCTATAGATGAGACATCCATTTGTGCAACGATGTTGCCTCCTACACCATAAGAATCAGGTTCAACATCCCTAGTGTTATGTGATGATGTAGTCAAGGTCAATCTCAAATAAGTGAAGGTCACTACAGGTCCATTGTCCATTAGCATATGTGTTGAATAGTACACCATCCACAGAGTGCATGTTGATGATGGTTCAACAACAAACATAGTCCTGTACTCTGTCATCGATAAGCTAGGCTTGGCAAATGAAATCAGGCTAATAAAAACTACATATCTAAAATCCTTCAATGGATCATGAATCACTATCAGGGGTACAATCAACTTAGCCTTTGTGGTAGGAGAGTAATTCCCCTCCAATGCAAATTTCATTGTCATAGAGGAGATGCTAGGCTTCAACCTGATCCTAGGTAGGCCTTGGATAACCCAACTATGGGCCATCTCCTCTCCCATTCATCAAGAAATCCACCTTCCATATGAAGGTGGTCAAGTTATCATCCATGGAGATAATGTCCCTTCTCCAATTACCCACAACATAGATATGGAGTAAGTGTTGGAGGTGGAGTTTCTTATTGATGCATTTGTAGAAACCAACGCAACGCCTAAGGCTAACACACCCAAACAAGTGGTTGAAGCCAATAGCCTCCTAGAGGATCCTAAGCCTTGCATGCCCCCTAATCCATGCCTAGTTAGGAAGCAACTATGTAACTAAGACTTTCCCTTGGCCAAAAATCCACTAAGCACCTACTTACCCATTGCCTTCACTTGCCATGCATTTTTTACTTTCGTTTGCATTGCACTAGCCTACACATTTACATTTTTCTTGCTTGTTTAGATCATGCAATTTTTTTTGTTCATATGTTTTTTGGTTTGTTTATGCATCCATCCACTTAGCCTACACATTGCATTTGAAAAACATCAAAAACACATAAAAATAAAAAGAAAACATAAAACTACAAAAACACATGGCCTGAAATGGCCCAAAACTAGCAACACTCGATGGCCCAAAAAGGCCTTGAACTAGCCCATGACCTAAAATGATCTCAAAATATTTCTTTTTGCATTTATTTCCTTTCATTCATGCATTTTCACTCTATTTATGATAGGTGCCACTTGATGTTGTTTCTTTAGTTGATTTTTGCAGGATCTTACAGGCACATAACATGACTATGAATGCAACATCACACCTTAAACAAGCAAGGTAAGCACTAGTTCTCTATGAATCTAAAATGGCACAAATAGTTTTCTATGATGGTAAACTAGCATAGATCATCCTTGGGTCATGATGTTAAACTAGCACAACATCTATCATCTACTATGATGTTAAACTAGCACCTAGCAATATGCTAGGACTATAAACTAGCACTCCATGGTTTGCTAGGATCTTAAACTAGGTTTTCACACTCACAACATCATTGCCTCCCACCATTCTACTAATCTTTTGGAGCACCTGCCATAAGTGCAGCCTTTCGGACATTTGCAACATCATTGCCTTGGCACTTTCACTAGCTTCTTGAGCACTTGCAACTAGTATAGCATTTGTAGCATCTTTGTATCCAACACTTGTAGCATCTCTACATTTAGCATTTGCACTTACATTTCACATTTTGTGATTTTTTTATTTTCTTGGAGTTGTGTTTGTAGGATGAATCCTCAAAGGCAGTCATGTAAAGATGCATCTCATTGTAGCAGCAAGTCACCATATCTCTCCAATGTGCATGATTGGACTAGTTAGGCCACTCAAGAGTACACATCCTTCTCATTCTATTATAACCTACACACATCCACTCCTTCATCCTAATATCCTCTCATCCCCAACATACTCATGATTGCACATCCCTCTAATGCATATGCATTGTAATGCACATGGCATTCTCTTCATGTCAATCGCAAAACCCATGGTGGACATAACAAAACTCATCCTATGAGGAGCCTTTATTGGCTCATCAAAGCCCAAGCAGATGTAACACAACTCATCCTTGGGAGGAAACACCTATCTTATAGATGTGACATTGTTGCATCAAAACAAAGCCCATCTACTCAATGGCCAATTTGCATCTAGCATTTAGTAGTAAGTCGAAACTAATGGAGGTTTTCCTTGCAGTAAAAAAAAAGAGAAAAAAGAAAGAAAGAAAAAACTTAAAAGAAAAAGAGAAAAATATGAAAAAAACAAGAAAACAAAAAAGGGGAAAAGCACATCCCCAAGCAAATTGACAATGCTATAGCTTTGCAACTAGCCCAACCTTGGATCAACTTTGACTCTCTCATGAGCACTCCGACGAGAAGTCAAAATTTCAGGGGCATGCCACTTCATGCCATGGTCACTGTCAGTAATGCTAAATTTGCATCTTGCATTAGGATACACTATTTGCATTTTATTTTCTTTTCTTGCATTTCATCTCCCTAGCACATTGCCTACACACTTTGCCCCAACACACCCTTATCCACAGCACTCTTGAACATGGTGAAATGACATCCAATTAGGTATCAATGAGCAATGTTGGTGCCATACCTATTGTGATGTTTTACAATTCTTTGTCGACATCTCTTGGGCCACTCCTCTAGACATCAACAAAGAGGGGCCATTAAAACACCATAAAATTTTGGGTCTTGGCATCTTGACTGCAAATTTTTCTAAGTGTCAAAATGGTGGCACTTTGCCCAAGTTTTTCTAAGTATTGAGTGTAGTCAACTCCAATTGCCAAATTTGCAAAATTTTTCTAAGTGTTAGAACAATGGCACTTTCTACAAATTTTTCTAAGTGTCAAAACTTAGCAATTTTTTCTAAGTGTTGGTGCTACGCTCCCCAACATAGCCAATGTAACATGCATGAAGGCTTGTTTTGCAAAATTTTCTAAGTGTTAATAGTAATTGAATGAAATTTTGTCTAAGTGTTGTGTTACACTCCCATTTCCCCTACTATGCTCTAGAGTGTAGGTAGTGTAGCCAACACAAGACACCAATTTTGCAAAAAACTTTCTAATTGTAAAGTTACATGTCTCACATGTAACACAAGACAAGTGTAGCAAGCTACAAAAAATTTTCTAAGTGTTTTGCTACACTCTCACTTTGCCTGCTACACTCTAGAGCATAGCCAATGTAGCACACTTTTTAGTAGCAATTTTTGCCTAAGTGTCAAGCCAAAAGCTATCAAGCTAGCTTAGCATGAAAGAGACATTTGATAAATTTTCTAATTCTTGAGGCTACCCCTCTTGCTATGCTCTAGAGTGTAGCCAACGTAGCAAGAACAAGAACTGCAAATTTTACCATATTCTTCTAAGTGTCCATGCTACACCCTATCCCTAGGGAGTGTCTCGTGTCCCAAACATAACATGGGATGAGTGTAGTAGCCAACATCCTATGTCCTACACATAACATGGGATGAGCACAGCAACCAGCATCCCATGTTCCACACATAACATGAGATGAGCATAGCAACTGGAGTTAGAAAATTTTTGAACTTTTTCAAGTCACCTTCAGACATAGAAAAGTTTTTGAATTTTTCTTGTGGTCCCACCTACCACATTACTACATGGCACTTGATTTTCATTTTGGGCTAATCCTAGCCCTATAAATACCCCTATGGACCAATGTTTTGGGGGGATAGCTTCCATTTTTCACTAGAGGGTAGTTGGCACTTTCATTTGGTATTTCGCATTTTGGCATCCTAGCACTTAGCTCCATGGGCAAACGAGACCCAGAGCACACCACATCAGTAGAGAGGAATCCTTGCATTTCATAGTACATTATGGTCCTATTACAACCTTGCATCACACAGTACACCACAGGCCCATTGCAACCCTACAAAACATTGCATGGTACACTGTAGTGGCCAACCCGATAGGCATGGTTCATCATAGTAAGCATCAGACTTCATAGCCCAACACCACTGAGACTATGATTGTGCTTCCACTACAGCTATTATACACTATGTACCTTTTGAGACCCTTTTGGAATTAACTACGCTTCCATTTGGAGTAGTGTTCCATTTCTCTCTCCTATTTCTAGCATTTTATTACATTTTTCTTGCATCTTTTCACATTTTTTCATGTGTCATCATGTTGTACTATGCTCGAGTGGCAATTTCCATGGGTTGACACCCTCATTTCAATCAAAACTCATGGCTACACTCTACACTTAATATCATGAAATAATACTTTGACACTTAGCACCGTTTCACATCACTTGAATTGCATTTTGGCTAACCATGCCACCCCCCACTTGCACCCATCACCCTATTTGCAACTAGCAAAGTCCTTATTTGATCAACAAGACCATTTAGGGTGCTTTACCTCTATTTCCAACAAGGCCCTCATGTGGAGGCGGGGTTAAAGCTATGCATCTATTAATCCCTTGATGATTCCAACCACCAACACTTTCGATTGTCACAAAGAGAATCTAGGAAATTGGATAGATTACTTGCAATTTGCATTATGGACTAATCATAGTAGATTTAAGAAGGCTGTTAGGACATTAGCTTATAACTTAATCTATGGTTTTTCCACTAGAGTTACAAACAAGATTATAAGTTCAACCTCAAATTTTGTGCAAAAATATAGTGAGAAAATAGATAAAGATAGAAGTTTCATGACCTTGCTCATCAAAAGAGAAGCCAAAATATATAGAGCTAAGGATAATTCATTAAATAAGGCCTCTCAAGTCAAAAGATGGTTTGATAGAAAGGCTTTAAAAAGAACTTTTAAAGTTGGTGATCTAGTATTATTTTGGAATATGAAGAAGCTAAATAAGTTTTTAGCAATATGTACTAATCCATTTTAGATCAAGAAACAATTATTGGAGAACACTTAAAAGTTATCAACATTAAGTGGGATAGAATTGCAATTTTTCTATAATGTTTTACATAATAAAACCTTATTTTGGGCAACCACCCACAACT
>MNCI01008656.1:153209-176635 GCA_015680685.1 Gnetum montanum
TTAGATAACTACATAGTGGTAAATTAATTTCAACAACCAAATAGAAAAATTTGAATTAGCCAACCATATGATGATGGAAATTAAATAAGTATTGTCTAAGTTGGTTAGTGAAATTGGTAGGAATTTCAAATTTACCCTACAATATGTAAGAAGATGTAAATTGATTGGAAATACATCATTTCTCAATTCAACACTTAAGTGAAAAAGCAAGTGAAGTGTTTAAGTGTGAGGTAGAAAGATGGTTCTTAGAAATATGGAAACAAGAAGGCCTTTTATCCCATATGTTATGAGATGTTGCCCAAAGCATGTCTTAAGAGCCCATTGTAAGGAAACTACTTGTGGAGCATCTAGTGAAAAACCTTTCTTACTTTGGCTTTCAGATGAGCTTAGATTCCTCATTGTTGGACTCTCTATACATTCCAATGTTTGGGGTAGCTTCCATGAATGCTCCACCAAAGCTAAACACCAAGGAGAGTCCAAGATGATTCTTGGGGAGAGGATTTCATGTCTCAAGACACAAAAGAAACTAGTTGGGGAGAACCTCAAAAATCAATAGCCAAAGAGTTAGATGAAGAAATAAAGACAGTTGTTGAAGACAAAGGTGAAGACCAAGTTGAGGCTTCAACTAGGAAAGAAGAGGAAAGAAGAGCATTCATCACTTCTAAAATTACATATGAGAGGATTCACAATATGAGAATCCCTAAAATAGTTACTTTAACTATTCTTTTACCACCTACAAAATAGTTTGTATAAGATTTTATTTGTATAGTTTCCTAAGTTTTATTAGAAATGAGGTTTTTATTTCAGCAAACCTTAATTTTGGTGGAAGTTTTCCTCAAAATTGATTTGTATTTTTGTGAAAATGTTCAATAAAGTCTTGTTTTTGTGATGATTTAGTTGTTAAATGATCTTAAACATCATAAGTCTCTAAAGAATTTAAGAAGAAGGAATGAAATGTTTGTACATTTTGGTCATTTTATGGAGTAGGAATATGAAATCAATAGATATGCACTTGACAACTATGATTAACATTGCCTATTAAATTTTTAGGCAAATAATCCATTTAGTACTAATCTCATATGACTATTTTATTCATGTGAAATTTTAATTGGGAGCATGAGATGGATTACTTTTCTAGTTCTCAATATCTTTGAAATTTTATTTTTTGGAGTTTGAATAGATACAACAAGCAATCAACATTCTCTATGTTTGAGGTTAAATCTATCATAAGCCTGTTATAGGATCAATATGTTTAAGTTCTAGTGGAGACAATCAATTCAAAATGTGCAACCCATGGTTAGGATATTAAGGATTTGATAGTTTAAAGTTTTAAAACTACATTGTAATGATACTGTGACAAATCCTCTGTAATGAACTATTGAAATGTTGCTCTATAAAGTAGAAAAATTATTGAACAATGAAATAACGAGGGATAACTATTATTTACAAAATCATATTCTAAGTTATTGGAGCAATGACAAAAATCAGAAGTTAACAAACCATTCATCAAGTCAAAATTCTTGCTCTCAACAAGAACAGAAATGATTAATGCAATCTCCTATGTTTCCATTTCCAAATATACTAGGCTCATCATTCTTGTATCTTCCATTGCACCATTGGATAGATTTCCTTGTTGCCTAAAATGAGTTCCATGAGAAATGAATACCTACACATGTATGAAGATATAAAAACATATCCAGGTCATGCTCTAATGAGATGTGCTAGTTATGAAGGTAAACAAGGCACCCAATGATAAAAGGATAATTAACGTCAAGATGTATTACTATAGTTGAGGGATTTTTGTACATGATATTTTCTAATTGGATTTTTTCTGTGTACAACATCTACTCAAACAATGACAACAAATTTTCACTAGTTATGTTACATTGTAGCTCTTCCCTACATAACCATCACAACTGACAAATTTGTCACTTACTTACATGCAAAGGATCCAACAATGGCAACTACAATTTTCAAGTGGCAATAGACAACTCTAGCATGTGGCAGCATTAGAAATAGGGCTAGGGCAAAGGCAAAAATGTAGAAGAGGAAAATTACAACTCAATGGTAGTTTAGTCTAACCTAAAGAGGGCCAACTACAAACCCTATAAAATGATTTGGAGAAATCAAATGAGTGAAATAAGCAATTCCAATCCCAATATCAATGGCAATGGTAGCTATGGTGTTGGCACAAGATATCATGATGGCTGAAAATGTAGCTACAAATCTCCAACGGTGAAGGAGATGGAAGTGCTAGCAATTGCTAGCAAGAAAAGAGGCAACAAGTGGAACTCGAAGAATTTCTTAGCAGCCCTACAATCGATAGAAAATGCATCAACATGCCATGGATTCCAGATAAGGCTATGCTCTAAACACATGCTTGTTCATCACAATGATACCATTTCTACACTAGTTACATGCCAACGATGACAATGAATCTTGGATAACATGTGTGGTGCAAGTAGCGTAGGAGGCCATGGTAAATTTGAGAGTAGTTACTAGAGAATAAAATGCAACATGGTAGACAAACCATCCTTCCTCATCGCACAACATTCACAAATCCTTGTTACTAGCCTAATGTAATGGGCTTGTGGTGGTCATAAAAATTGAATTTACTTAATCTATGTTATGCCTAAAGCTAAAGTAATATATATATATATATATATATACAAATTAAGATGGGCATAAAATTATAATTCAAGTTTAAAGGATAATCCAAATATGATTTTAAAGGAAAGATTATAATTTAAAAGAAAAATGGAGTTTATTAAATAATTATCCAATTGGACACTTGCCAATTATGGCATGTATTTCTCTAATTTTTTAAATTTCCCATGGTTGTCTCTATGGTATTTGTTACCAAGAAAACACTTAGCAACCATAGCTCAAATTTCTAATAGCTTCCTATGGAAGTTATAACCCCTAAGGAAAATATAAATTAATAATCCTAGATATTTGTAATATCCTTAACTTCTTATGATTATTGTAACTACCAAAAGCCACTATAAAAAGGCTTCAAGGGTAGAATTGGAGAAAGGATGGGGGATTTTGAAAGAAGCATACTTAGAAGAAATATTGAAGATTGTAAAAGCATGGCTTTCTAAAGGCATCAATTCAACTTCTTTGTTTTAATCTTATGAGTTCTTTTCTTCCCATTTGATTTTAGTCACTTAGCTAATGTTTTAGATAGTATCATGCTTGACATGTAATTTTTGAATTTTTCTAGGTTGCATTTATAGCTCTATTTTTGTGTAACATTAGGCTTCAATTAACATTTTTCATAAAAGAGCTTATGTTGTTGAAAAGCCTCTATAGCAATTTAACAAAAGCCTTTAAACAAAATTCCCTATTTTGATCATAGAGGATCTAGAAAAATCTTTAGTATTTTGAGACTATTGAAATAACTTCATTGTTTTAAAGTGTATTTCCTTGGTATTTCCATGTTGAAATTGTCAAATTCTTTTGAAGGCTTTTTTGAATGCAATTCTTGACAATTATTAACTAGTCAAAATAGAAGCTCATACTTTTTTTGTTTACGTAGCATTTTTTGTAGTGTAATAAGATTGTATTTTAGAAAATTTCTTGTTGAGCCCACAAGGTTTGAACAATTCATAGCTAGATAGAATTGGAATTGCATTATTCTAAGTATTTCCTCATGTCTATTTCTCTTAATTAAATATTTGAGATTTCACACAAATCTGCTTTCTTTTCTTTCTCTTTCTAAGTCCATTGAATCATGCTCTATTTCTAGTTTTCTTGTGCAATTTTCTCTTTAGGGGAAATTGGGAGTAGATTTGAAGAATTATGCTCAAATGTTTTTGTAAAATTTTATTTGTTATAGGTTACATACTATAGGGACTATATAGACTAAGTGATTTGACAAAATAGGAATCTTCAACAACTCACAATATTTGACAAAGAGGGCTGAATTTCTTTTATGATAGCTAATTATAGTTTCATACACAACCCAACCATTTCAACATTTACAATAGCAAACACATACTCTTAATTAGTTAGTGATGAGTGGTGAGATACCCCTACACTCAACCATACAAATACGAGCATTTTCATGCATGATTCGGTCAAACTCCACAGACGGACTAGTTGTGGCACCTAGATAGTTAACCTTAGGTCGCAGTTTGCTGTCTTCCCACCTAGACTAGTATTAGCTTTATCACATATGGTTTAGTCCAAAGTGGGGTGTATGATTTTTTCCTAATCTAATGCTACTCCTAAAGGCAATAGAAAGAGAGTAATATTAACTAATCTAGGAGAAAAAGGATAAAAGAATCTAATCTAGCTTAAGTGTGATGAGCATCCATTCCTTGACTATTTGTACATGTCTTGGACTTTGTGCATGACTACCACTGGGATTACCAAGCACAGATCCTAGGTACGCTACTGGGTTACCGAGTAGTCACACTTAAATGCTTGTAATCAAGTCATACTCATTCTATGTTCTATCATGCATTTAAGGGTGAGAGAGATTAACTAGGACAGTAATAAATAATAATTAAATAAATAAATAATAAAGTGAATGATGCAATGATGAAGTAATCTCAATCTTTATTACTGGTCATGTGCATGTCCAAGTATGTCACACTCGAATAAAGGATGCCATACAATTACATTCACCACACTGCGGGCATACACTAGAAAATATTCTAACTCTAGAGGGATAAAACTGCCAGAGTCTAGCTATAATCTAACTCTATGTTGTAAAACAAGGTAGATCCACCTCTTATTTATAGAATTGATGGTGGGTTGCGAGATTGCGTACGCGATATCGCGGCGAGCATGCGATATCACGTACACGATATCGTGGCGAGCATGCGATATCACGTACACAATATCGCGGCTGATGTGATATCATGGTCGCGATATCGCGTATGTGATATCGTGGCCCATGGGATATCATGGTTGTGAATTCACTATCACAGCTAGAAAATTCATGACTCATCATACCCCCATGACTGAATGAAAACTCATCCTTGAGTTACAGAGAGAATAAGGTCCATTGATTACACAGTGGATAGGTATGGGATTATTGACTGACTAGAATGGATTCATGTCACAATGTGGAGTCAGAACAAAATTGAGACAACACAAAAGAATATCTTATGATTACAAAATGGTGGAACTCATGTAGTTCCTGGTGGCAGTGGCTCCTCCCTTTTCTTGCACTCCAGGCCTTAGGATTTGATGGCGTTGAAGTATGACCTAGAGTTTCTCCTCTTGTAAGGCCCTTGATGCCTTGGCACATGTGTAATTTTGCACCTGTGCCATAGAGGCATCCTAGTTAGCCTTCTCTTTTTATTTTGCCACCCTTTTATTCTCTGTCAATAGTTTATTAAGTTGCTCGATTCTGAAAGTGTCCAACTAGTTTTGAGCAACCTTTGGCCCTGTATTGCGAAGGTTTAATACTTTTGAAATGGCTTGAATAGAGAAATCAATAGTCACACCACGAATGTTAATCATGGTGCCTTTTTCTTTGTTGTGCCAAAATTGGTACATTTTCCCTAAGTACCAGGCACCACCTTTAGAGAGGATAGGCCATAAGGGAGACCCTTTGAGGTGATCCCTAATAGCCTCAGGAGTGAACTCTATAAAAGATTCGAAGTTTAACTCCACAATCACCACGATGAATGTGAACTTTTCATGGATGGCCTAAACACAATCTTGGGGCAATGTGAGATGTTGTCCCTATTCAGGCGCTGCAGTAGCTCCTCCTTTTTTCTTCCCAGATTGTACAGTAGGAGGATTCTCTTGATGAATGCTGAATGATTATTCCTCCTATTCTACATGTTGTCTAGTAGGATCTTGTCTTCCACCTCTCCTAGGTCGTTTGCTCTCAGCTTAAGCAGGACCTTCCTGTTGTCCATGTTTTGGGGCCATTTGCAATCACACGGGGCCAATCGTTAGTAAGGTTGTTACCAAAGTTAGGTTATACCTTACTACTTACCTTAATAGATTTACTTTATTTTTGTGTGATGTTAATTATTAAAAGAACATGTCCCCAAGAGATTATAATGTTAAGTCCTCTTTGCTTAGGTGGTTTCCAAATTTAATTTCCTGGTATATCTAAGGGGATGAAATTATTTTTGACACATTTTATTCTTAATTTTATAACTAATTACCCTTAAAGATGTCCTTTGGGTGATGATGAATTTCAAAAAGAAATTATGTGCTATTCAGAATGTGCCCCTCCCCCATGACTAAGTTGAACACTCCAGGTTCAAGTAGGTTCAAACAGAGTGAAAATTGGAGTACCAGTGAGTGAGTTATGAATATGAAAGCAAGGGATATACAATCGTGAGTCATTGGGGGGTCACCTATTTATAGGTGGCAGGGACATGATATCATGTACGATACATTGCATATGTGATATCACATCAGACGTGATATCATGTACGCAATATCATGGTCCTAGTGACATGAGACACCACAAAAATACCAAATTTTTAAGGGTTATTTTGAAATTAACATTGTAAATTGAGGAAATTGGCTATTATCAAGATTTTTAGGGTAATTTCATTACTTCCAGAGGCACAATTAATGATGACGGTGTGGATTTTACCAATAAAACTTTGGATGATAAGAAAAAGGGTATGTAATGGTACATAGGCACATTGAAATTTAGAGGGATAATAGTAGGGAAATAAAATCATTTTAAAAATTATGCTGAGGGTAAGAAATGATGTGTGTGAGCTATGTCATAAGTGAAGATTACAAAAAATTACAGAAGTGGGTCCTCCCCAAAGTAGGTTTCAACCTATAATGCCCTTGTGTAACTACACTTAAAGGGTCCATAGGCACTAGAAGGGTTAAATGTAATCCACACTAACTCCATAAAACACACACATGTGATTATCACTAGAATGAGATGAGAATTCTATGTTACACGAGCTACAATTACACAAAAAGTGAGATGAGATGAAGATATAGAAGGGATCGTAGAGATTGGGACAAGAGGTAACTGACCTAGGGCACAATGAATCCTATGTGAAAAGAATGATTAACATGTTATTAACCCATCATTCCAAGATCAAGACCAAGTCCATTCCTCTAATCAGTGACATCGCATTGTTTCATCCCATGATGAGCAGCTATGGGAGTACCATAACAACAAGGCATATGATCACTTGGCATTTTGTTCAAGGGAGGAGTGATTTTTGTTTTATGGCACACACTTTTTTTTTCTCTTTTTGAATATTGAATCCAGAGAAGCTGCTAATCTTTAGGCATGGGTGTATGTCTTTCTAGTGGAACCCCCTAGAACAGCATTGGATTTTTGAGTGCCCTTTTGATTACTCTTACTCCCATTTTTCATTAGATCTACAAGGATCTTAGTACAACCACATTGCATGATAACACCCACAGACATCACCAAAGAGAATCTGCAAGTCCCCTTGATGTCACACCCTAATCATTCCCTCTTGGTCCATCCTTCTTCATTCTGGGTACAATGAACATAAAATTAATTTTAAGTTTTAAAATGTCAAGAATATCACTGTACCCTCAAACAGAACCTCTTATTGGTAGAGTGGATGAGTGGGTGTCATGGGTTCATTGTCCAAATAATTGATTACTTGAGACACGATAACATAAAAAACACCTTAACCAATGATCCACATGAGTTTTTTATTCATAGATGAGATTACTTACAAAAATGTAAAAGATAAAAAGATAAAACAAAAGGTTGAAAAATGAAAAACTAAAAAACAAAAAGTTGTAAAATCAAAGAAAAACAAAAAATGGTTATTAATCCTACTTGTTATTAGAATGGGGGATATCCATCATAGCTAAATGGTTGAGGATGGCAAG
The DNA here is from genome assembly GCA_015680685.1 of Gnetum montanum. NCBI lineage: Eukaryota > Viridiplantae > Streptophyta > Gnetopsida > Gnetales > Gnetaceae > Gnetum > Gnetum montanum. The sequence continues at coordinate 161,034 of MNCI01008656.1, forward strand.
GATTAATAATTGACAGTGGGGATCCTTGCATTTTGGATGTATTCTAGCTTGGTCATAGTTACCCCATCGGGTTTCACACACTTGATTATAATGAGCATAGTGGGGTAATTTATACGATGTAGTTCCCGAATAATGAGTTGACCCACTATGATATTTGAGACTATTGGATGGTATGAAAGGATTAGGATGATGCCTCCCATGGTTGTGTTCATTGGGCCGTATAATTGTTAAAGTATGAGTTGGTGGCCTTGATGAAGTTACATGAGGCGTTGGATTCGAAGATAAGGGTGCACCATAGTGTTGAGCTTGTGTTGAGTTGGAGGATGTAGTGGCATCAAAATTGTGTTTTCCCTTCTTACGACCATGTATAAAGAAGGGGTGCTTTGGATGTTGAGGAGGCCTCTCATTGCTGTTGGTAGTATTAGCACAAGTAATGTTCGTGGGTTGTGGTGGTGGTGCAGACACCTTAGGAACAGTTGGTGGCACTGTGGAAGGAGGGAAAGGATGATAATGTTAAAAGTTAGGAGGAGTATAAGGTGTACAAGGTGGTGGTTGTGTTGGAGGAATGGGTTGATAGTATTGAAGAGAATGTTATTGGGGTGAGATAGAGTATGGTGGCCCAGTTGGACAAACAAGATGTTGAACTTGATAAGCATTTGGATTTGGATAATATGAAGGGTGCCTCCAGTGTAGGGATGGTATCCCCCACGACTGTGATTGTTACCACTATGATCGAACACAGTATCTCTGTACGAACTCTGGATGTAATGTGTTTCCCCAATGCTCATGTAAATGTAACAATATTGGGCATTGGCCCTTGGGATGATCGTATAGGCATATGTTGCATTCATACATATGATTAGTAGTTGAGCACTTATTCCTTTCATTCTTTTTTTCCGAATGTCTAATGTCTCGCACTTCTTCTTGGGTTGTCAAAAATCTATCTCCAATGGTATTGATAAATTCTTCACACTTTTGATACATCCATTCCAACATCTTATTGATCTTTGCCTTGACTTATTCCAATGTTTATTGTGTTGGCAAAGATGATGTTTCCACCTTGAGATTGGTTGATTTCTCCTTTTTATGATCATGGACCTTTGTTAAGTTGAAATTTTGGTCCCGTTGATGTTTTTCAAGACTCTCCCATCTAGCCATATCTCCTTCTTCTTTCGCTACCTGCTTAATAAGCTCTTGGATTTGATGGGTCTGTAGTTTGTATAGTTGACCTTGGGCATACATTCCTAAGGTCTCTCTTATTTCATTACATAGCCCATCAATGATATGGTACATTAGCCTTTCCTTGGAAAATCCATGGCCTGGACAGTTGTTTAACAGTGCATAATATCTTTCTAAGGCCATGTACAAGGGTTCATGTTGTGCTTATTTTCATCCTTGGATTTGTTTCCTCAAGGTTGACACTCTTGCATAGGTTTGATATTTTTTGTTAAAGACTTCTACCATTGTTGACCAACGTTTTATTGAATTTGGTTTTAACAATCTATACCATACTTTCGCTTGGTCAACGAGTGTCATAGGAAAGAGCTTAAGTTTTTGCCAACCATTATCAATGTTGTTCCATGTACAAGCATCGTAGAAGGCTTGTAAATGTTGATGTGGATTTAAGTCATAACCTCCTAAAAAAGTAGGGAAGTTGCTTAAATCGAGCCTGGGTAGATGGCTCTCTTTACGATGCCTATGTGAGATTCAAACGGCCTCTTGTATTTGCATTAAGTTTGTAGTGGCCAATAGGGGTTCATCGTCATCGGTTAAGTGATGCTTTCGTGCATTGGGATGACGTTGCTTTCATTCATGTTTATAAAAAACCCCTACTTCATGTTTTTTACTCCAATGTTCATTGTCATATAGTTCGTTGGTTCTCCAATGAACTTCCTTACTAAGTGTGGCATTGTTATAGTCTTGTAGGAGAGGCATTGTTGTAAAGTTGTGTGTGAATTTATGTGTGACTTTCTATAATTATTTTTTCTTAAAGATATATTGTTAAGTCCTTATACAATGACCTTTTATGATATAACTAATCTAGACAACTAGCACCATCCCCAACAATGGTGCCAATGATGAGTGGCGAGATATCCCTACACTCAACCATACGAATACGAGCGTTTTCACGTGTGATTCAGTCAAACTCTGTAGACAGACTAGTTGTGGCACCTAGATAGTTAACCTTAGGTCGTAGTTTGCTATCTTCCCACCTAGATTAGTATTAGTGTTGTCACATATGGTTTAGTCCAGAGTGAGGTGTATGATTTGTTCTTAATCTAATGCTACTCCTAAAGGCAATAGAAAGAGAGTAATATTAACTGATCTAGGAGAAAAAAGATAAAAGAATCTAATCTAGCCTAAGTGCGATGAGCATCCATTCCTTGACTATCCATACACATCTTGGACTTCATGCACTACTACCACTAGGATTACCAAGCGCAGATCCTAGGTACGCTACTGGGTTACTAAGTAGTCACACTTAAATGCTCGTAATCAAGTCATACTCATTCTACGTTTTATCGTGAGTTTAAGGATGAGAGAGATTAACTAGGAAATAAATGAATAACAAATAAATAAATAAATAACAAAGTAAATGCTGCAATGATGAAGTAATCTCAATCTTTATTGCCAGTCATGTGTGTCCAAGTACGTCACACTCGAATAAAGGATGCCATACAATTACATTCACCACACTGTGGGCATACATTGGAAAATATTCTAACTCTAGAGGGATAAAACTACCAGATTCTAGCTACAATCTAACTCTATGTTGTAAAACAAGGGAGAGCTATCTCTTATTTATAGAACTAGCAGCGGGCTGTGATATTGCATACACGATATCGTGGGAAGCATGCGATATTGCATACATGATACGCGATATCACGGTTGATGTGATATCACGGTTGCGATATCGCGTATGCGATATTGTGGCCCATGGGATATCATGACTATGATATCACTATCATAGCCAGGAAATTCATGACTCATCAATTAGTTTCATAACTACTGAGTCTATTTAGAGTTATTTGTGCCTTGGTGTTGCTAGAGACCATCAAGCACCTAAACCCTATTTGAAGAACACCTTCACATCCCATGATCCCAAAAATCATAAGATCGAAGGTCCCCTCAATGCTGGTGGTCTGTTCCCAAATGGTTTCCAACACTAGAGTGCTTTGGATCCTTTTCTCAATGCTTGTGAATCCAAAGATAAAATTGTTCTGCTCCAACATTTTTGGGTTTCCAACACTAAATTTTTTAGGCACTACATTATGCTCTTTAAGTGATTTTTGTAAATTATCTAGGGTTAATTTATATGTGTGACACATTCCTAATCCCATGATGCATTAAAAGATTATTAAAAAGTTGATATATATGACCAATACAAGGAAAATATTTTATATTCAATTAGTTTATTATCAAGATTTAATAAAAATCCAATGTATATAAAATTATCTTTGATCATGGATATACTATGATATCTCAAAAGTATAATTGATTATGAATTAAATTTTAATCGTTTCTCAAAAATTGATGCTACTTCATGGTGTTCTACCACTAATTTTCTTATTATGCACAATTGAAATAGCATTTTAGGGTGATTAACGAAATAAGAGATAATATTCCTATCATCCATGAAGTCTAAATATAGGATTCTTGTATATCTTATTATTGAACTAAAGGAGCTAAATAAATTGTTCATAGAACTCAAATAGGATATTTTCCTACTGATATGAATTTTTTGATTACTAGACTACAATAAAGTTGATCAATAATCCTATATTTTATGAAAGAATGAAGCACATCAAAATTTTTGTGTATTATATTCAACATATCTCTGCTAAAGGATTTTTTTCTCCAATCTACATTAACATCAATGATCAACTTGCTAATGATTTCACCAAACCAATGAGTGTTAAAAATTTCAAAAATATTATAACTGGATTGAATTTGCAATTTTTGTAATAATAAATTATGCTTCATTTGACAAATGATGTTAAGGATATTTAAAATCTTCATTTTATTTTATTATTATGTTTTCAATTCTTTCATCACCATGTTTATTTTCACTATATTTTGATATCAAGATCACAGTGTTTTCACTACCATGGTGAATAAGTAAATGATATTTTTGTCAATTCATAACTAGTTTAGTTAATGATAGTTATTAACTAATATCATTCTATTACATTCACTTATATTGATTTAACTCACAACGCATTGTTTTACATAAATTAAATATTTTTCACAACTTGGACATAGAGGTAAAAGGTATAATACATTTTTCGTTGTCTTAATAAAAAGATTACTCAACCAAATATCTTGAGAACTTAACATGTTATACATTCACAAGACTGTTCTAGTTCATGAAACATTACTTTTAACCCTATTTCTAAATTTGTGATTAGTACTACATCATCTTTAAAGATTATACATCATATCCATGACTCATATACTTTAATAGCATAATTTATAAGTACCTCTCTAATTCACTCTTTTAGTTCACCAATAAAAATGCTAATCAATGTTGGTAAAAGAAGAAAGCTTTACTATACTCTTATATTATCATAAACCTAAAAAGATTCTGTAGTTTCTTCATCTTTTATTTCAAAAATTAATTCTTTCTATAAATGTTGGATGAAATTGAGTGACTGAGAATCAACTTTAAGTTTGATAAATTTGCTTCATAATTATTCTATTATAATAGAATCAATTACTTCAGTAAAATCGACATATAAAATAATTTTTTATCTTATTTACTCTTTCTTTTTTGAATGCAATATCCTAAAGTAATCAAATAATGTAGTTTAGAATTATTTTTCCTAAATCCAACTTATAAAATCACAAATAAATTATTTTCTTCTTCTCAAGATCCTAATTTTTCTTCATATAATGATTGTTAACAATTTGTAAATAAGTTACTAATCATGATTAATTTTTAATTATCTAAATATGATTTGTCTCCATTTTAACAAAAAGTATAATAGATCTACTAATTATCCACTATCTAGTCAAATCATTTTGAGTTTTTTCATTAAGCATTTTACAAGTCTATCTTTAAAAAAACTCTTCATTATATTTTAATAAGTCATCATAAAATCATTTTACATCTATAACTTTTTTGTTGAATAATTTTTCAATTCTCTCTACTACATCATCATACGTAAGTTATAAAATATCTAAGAGCATGTAACTAATTATGTTATTTACCTTATGTGAAATAGATTTTTGTAAATCACTTTGATCTATTCAAATAGAATATCCTTGCTAGAAAAAACTTTATTTCTAAAACATTTCTAAAAATTTTGTTCAATGCTTTATCATTTATATTGTAGGTTTTGGTGTTGTTTTAGAAATTTTTTTCTCTTGAAGTAATTTTATGTAGGCTTTATTTCAAAATTTCTAATCATATAAACTTTTGATTGCTAAATTTCTTTGTACACATTCTTCATCAAACCACTTCTTCCTACTCAAACTTTTATTTAAAAGTAACATTATCTGAAACCTTTAACAAAATGTCTACTTATTAACCTTTAGAATTTTTATTTTCAACAAATTTTGTACCTCTTGCTTTAAATATTTTGTATGTGTAGCTATAATGTCTTCTAATCTTTTTAGCATTGTGTATTATTAGAATACCTTCCTTTAATGAAAAAGTATAGAAAATGGTTTGGACACTCTATTAATTTACCACAAACTTATAAGTTGATTTGGTGCAACAACATCTCTTCCAATTCCCTTTGTCCTCCCTATGTATATGTATTTTATAGATATTGGACTCTAGAGAGATGTCTTGGAGGACTAGAAGATGTTTTGGCTAATGCCTAGGATTCACAGGAGACATCTAAAGATTAGAGAAGACATCTTACTATTTGGATTGATGTCTCAAGTGAGACATCTCAACTAAGAAGAAGACACCTTGGATGATACTTCTTCCTAGAACATGACACATCTCAAAAAAGACATCTCCACTATAAATGGGACATCTCAAGCAAGACATCTTGCTAGATAAGGAGACATCTTGGCATCTAGAAGAGGCTTCTTAGAAAAATAATAGATGTCTTACTTAAGATCTGGGTTGACATAGAGACATTGATGAGTGGCAAGGTACCCTTACACTCAACCATACGAATACGAGCGTAGCATGCACGATACAGTCGAACTCTGCAGACTAAATGCCTACATGCCCCATGGAACACTTAGGGTTAATTATTCATTGTCTTCCCAGACTTACTTGTAGTTGTCACGGTGTATGGTTAAGCAAGTTTGAGGTATATGATTTTTATGGTCTTTTATGTTTTATGTCTTCTATGCTAAAGGGTGAAGGGTTGAGAAACTAAGTACTAACTCTAACTAATGCACTAAGTCTAAATTACCTAGCATCAACATCCATTCCCACTTACTGTACATACCCTGAACCGATGCAATCATTTCTACCAAATGCTAATCGTTATTGGGATCACCACGCGTAACGCATGTGCTTAAAATGATCATACTGAGGCACTTAACTAGCCTAAGTGTGATGAGCATCCGTTCCTTGATTATCTGTATACATCCTTAAATGCTCGTAATCAAGTCGTACTCATCCCGCGTTACTAGGAGATAAGGGTGAGAGAGAAACTAATCACGATGAGCATCCATTCCTTGATTATCCGTACACATCCTTAAATGCTCATAATCAAGTCGTACTCATTCCGCATTACGAAAATAATAAATAACATGTAATAAATAATAGGTAATAAAATGCTATTCCATGCATTACAAGGTTTATTTGGAAAGCTCGTCTTTATTTCCATACACAACTTGTGTTCAGGTATAATGTTGCTTGAATAAAGATCTGTTTACTTTGGGACTCCTACTGCAGGCACATGGAAAATATTCTATCTCTAGAGTGATCAATCTGCCAGAGTTTTCCTACTTCTAGCCTAGGATGAGGAAACAAGGGAGAGCCGCCTCTTATTTATAGATATGACGGTGCACGGTGATATCGCGTACGCGATATCGTAGGGGAAGACGCGATATTGATAGGGATGCCATATCGCGATGATTGTGATATTGCATACACGATATCACGGCCCATGTGATATTGCATCCCATCATACCCCCATGACTAAATGAAAACTTGTTGTCAAGTTCATTACAATAATATCAGGTAGGTATGGGATTATTGACTCAATGGAAACTAATGGGATGACATGTGAACGGATCATCATTATAAGACACCATGAATGGTGTTCATGACAACAAGGATGAACACATTATTACATTGACATTAGGCCTCAATTGGCAACTGAGAAAGAGAGAGAGAGAAAGAATTTTTTGCTACTACCAATGCCAAGATTGCACCTTTCGTTGTCCATCCATAAGCACATCATCGATCTTGCTCCTTGCATAGCTGCTTCCAGCACTGCTCCATTCCAAGTGCTCCCTCCAGATTTGGTCCATTGTTGCATGATTGCCATCTGCACACACAACACAGTCTTGTATTAGCAAGGGTATATGAATTATCATGTAATTGATATCTTGCTTCGATGTAACTCCATTGGCTGAGTTGTGGTATGGCTGATTTTGGATTTGGAGATATAATAATGGTGACTACCGAAGGTGTAGGGGTTAGGAGAAAATCAAAAAAATTGGGCCATGTACCCCCATGACTAATCGTAAACCTCTGGTAGCGATAGAATGGAAAAAAGAATAAGAACAAGAAGATGGATAACAAGAGACAACTAAGACATCGATGAAATGGATGTCAAGATGGAAATGAACAAAATAAAAGTAATTGAAAAATGTTAAGGGAAAGAATTTAACTGGTGCACCAAATAGGAATGTCAATGGGTCCTCCCCAAAGCAGGCTCATGCCTTTAATACCCTGACAAACCCACATTCAAAGAGTCTGTAGGCTCTAGGAATGTCCTTTGGAACAAGAGTTAAAGTCTTAACCACAAGAATTTACCAAAAAGAAAACAATGTATCTACCAAAATATACATTAGTGATACAACCTGCAATGAGGTGAATAGTGGAAGGAAGGGTGGAGAGAAGAGAATGGAATGGAATCCGAAGAACAAGGTGGTGTATAGCCCCTTGTGTATTTCATGATTAATGTGACTTGGTAAATCTCATTCCAACTTTGGCCTCAAACCAACCACATCCAGTGACTTCACATCAACACACTTGGCCAACGATCCACTTGAAGAACAAGAATGCGTCCTCCAAAGAGCCACCACCATTTTGACGAAAGAAAGGATAGAATGGGAAGCAAGAAGGGCCTTAGTTAGAGGGAATGGGTTTGGTTCCATAACCAGTGCTTGTAGCCCAAGTTTATTTCATCTAAGGGGTGTGCTTTGAATTCTCACTTTCTTTGTTTTCTTTTTTCTTCTCTCTCTTTTTTTTCTTTCTTTTTGTGTTTTTTGTTTTTATGTGTGAGAACCACACCATGCAAAGACTTGTTATTTTTATTGGCTTAGCTTCCAATAATTGGGTAACATTGGAACAACAAGAAAACTCAAGAAGAAAACATCCAAACACCCAAAAGAATGACCAATAAAAATGCATCGAGTTTCCTTCAAGTCAGATCCTTTTCAACCTTGAGTTCGTCCTTGGTTTGAGAGATACCCAGTCATTGATTTGTTAAAGGTCGTATTAGAAAGGGATTGTACATTTCCAAGCCAAGAGAGACCATAGAAATTGGTGGATGAATGGATGAAGTGAACTCATTGCCTACCATATCAGAAGAACATACCTTAGTATCAACATCATAACCTTAAGGTAAAAATCAAACATTAGCAATCAATGAGAAAAATAGTTCATACCATCGTGGAGAACACTTATTGTGTAACGAACTTACATAGTGGATGATACACACACAAACACACACAAAAAATGGAAAAGTATAACGATGTTGTAAAACAAAAACAAGAAAAGTTAAAGAAATTTGTAAAACAAAAACGTGTAAAAAAAATGTGTAAGACAAAAAAGTGTAAAACAAAAATTTGTAAAACAAAAATGTGTAAAAAAATGTGTAAGACAAAAAAGTGTAAAAAAAAACTTAAAAGAACTGAGGGCCTCCAATGATTATCATAGGTGGCCATCTCCCCCATGACTGAATGGAAAGGGAGAGATCCGAAATAGAGATCGAGGTTGTCTGCTAGTGGAGATGTAATTCGTACTAGCAGTTTTTGGCTCATGGAAAGGTTTTGTTTGTTGTACATTAACCAATAACCTTTTATCTGAGCTGTCAGACTTGTATATCATCATGGCTCTAGAGGGGAAGGTTGTATAAATAATATAAGGTCCTTTCCACAAGGTTTGAAACTTTGTACATTGTGGTACATGCATGGGATTTTAGTAAAGGACGTTGTCTCTTGGTTGGTACCTAAACCTTCAGATCCTTAAGTCATGACGCTATTTACTATGTGCCTTGTGCAACTCATTTAATGATAGTGCAAAAAATCTATTCTTGTTTAGCATGTTAAAAGTCACTAACCATTGTTTTTATGCTAGGTCAAGATCCAGGTGAAGTTCGCAAGCCATGGATAGTGTACGGAGTTCATTCTGTATGGGGAGCTTTGGTAGTTTTCCATACACTAACTCATAGGGAGAATAGCCTGTAGGGAGCTTCCAAGTGGAGCGGTATGCCCAGAGAGCGTTGTTTAGTTTTGTGCTCCAATCTCACCTAAATTTGCTAATTATTTATGTTACCATTCTTGTAATCTCTGTATTAGTAACCTCAGCTTGACCATTAGCTTGGGGGTGGTAAGGTGTGGTTAATTTATGCTTAACCCCTAAGCATTGCATCAGTTTGTAGAAGGTTGCACCCGTAAAATGTGTTTCATTATTAGAGATGAGTGCACGTGGCACACCAAACCTATTAACGATTTGTTGTTGTACAAATCATGCTGCTATAGATGATGTGCAATCTGTTACTGCAGCTGCTTCAGCCCATTTGGTTAAGTAATCAATGGCAACGATGATATATGCCTTTTCATTGGACATCGGTGTAATCGGCCGCATAAAATATATCCCCCAAATATCAAAGGGTTCTAAAGGTTGAATCCATTGTTGCGGACCCTCCATTCTAGCAGTCATTCCACCATCTCATTGACACCATTCATAGGATTGGGAAAAATGATGGGCGTCCTGGAATAGAGTTGGCCAATAATATCCTACAAGTAGGACCTTGGTAGCCGTTCATCTCCCAGCATAATGACCCTCACAGAGGCCCTCATGAGTATCTTGGAGAGCTTTTAATTGATCTTTATCAGGCACACACCATCGAACCAAGCCATCAAACTTTATAGAGTTGTCCTTTAATCTCCATGAAGTACTTGGTTTTGTGAAGAAACTGTTGTTTCTTTCTAAAGTTCAACCCCTATGGTAATTGTTGGGAGATGAGATAAGTAAGAATGCCACTATACTAATTTATCTCTATGGGTTGATCATTTACTACACTGGCAAAGAGGGTTTCATTAGGAAAATGATCAGATACAACATATTCTTCCTCTTTGCTATCCCAACGCAACCGAGATAAGTGATCTGTGACTACATTCTCGGTGCCTTTGTGATCTACGATTGTTAAATTGAACTCCTGAAGAATTACCAACCAACGTATGATACATGGGCTAACCATTAGTTTATTCATAAGGAACCTAATTGCACTATGATCCGTATGGATATATACTTTGTATCCCAATACATAGTGCCTAAATTTATCTAGTGTAAACACTACAGTCATTAATTCCTTTTCCATGGTTATGTAGCTGAGTTGTGCACCAGTGATACTCTTACTAGCATAGTGAATGTAATAAGGTCATTTTTGTTCATCTAACTGTGTCAGTACGGCTCCTAAGGTTTAATTAGATGCGTTGGTCATGATGTGGAATGGCCTGGACCAGTTAGGGGCCTGTAGAATGGGAGTTTCTACAAGCCTTTGTTTATGAGTTTGGAATGCTCATTCACATTCCTTGGTCCATTCGAATGATGCATATTTTTTCATTAATTCCACCAAAAGCTTGGCAATTTTAGAGAAGTTCTCGATGAACCTCCTATAGTAGCCAATGTGTCCATGGAATGACTGAACATCTTTGACAGTTTTTGGTTGGTGGGTAATTCCTTGGATGACTTTATTTTTTTCGGATCCACCTCTATTCCTGATTGTGAGACTTTATGTCCCAATACTATGCCCTCTTGAACCATCAAATGGCTCTTCTACCAATTGAGCTTTAGGTTGGTTTCAACACATCTCTATAATACTTGCTCCAACCGGTCGAGGGCTTAATCAAAGCTCATCCCATAAGTGGAGAAGTCATCCATAAAGACTTCTACCCTGTTACCTATTTGTTGTTGAAAGATGCTTAGAACTAAGTGTTGGAATGTGGCAGGAGCATTGCACAGGCTAAAAGGCATTTGTTTATATGCAAACATTCCCCAAGGGCTGGTGAACGTTGTTTTGCCTTAGTCTTCTGGTGCTATTCATATTTGGTTGTAGCCACTGTAAAAATCTAGAAAACTATAGTAGCGATGCCCTGCTATCATGTCTAAGACTTGGTCAAAAAATGGCAATGGAAAGTGATATTTGAAGGTTGCCATATTCAATAGCCTAAAGTCTATACATACCCTTCATTTACCTCCTTTCTTTGGTACGATTACAAGAGGGCTAATCCATTTGCTATCAGCAATGGGATAAATGAACCAAGCCTTGAGAAGTTGCTCTATTTCCTCTTTTACTATTTTTTTAACTTCGAGTTCAATCACATCTGTGGTTGTTTGCGAGGTTTCATGGAGGGGTCCATGTAAATCCTATGCTAGCATATCCTAGGGTCTATTCCTGTTAGTTCAGGGTATGACCAGGTGAAGGTGGTTGACCATTTATTTATTACTTTTAGCAACCTTTCTTTTTGCTTGGGAGCAAGCTTTGTGTTGATGATTACCGATTTTCCATTTTTAAGGGTTAGGTATTCCAAACCGGTGGGCAACGGTTTCAACTCTAGGGGCTCTTGTTTAAAATTTTCAGGAATCTCCAACTTCCCCCAGTTAATGCTTTCATGGTTAAGGGTTGGAAGTTGGCTATGGACCTACTCAAGTGCATCCATACTTTCAACATAAGTGCTCATTATCCCCTCAATCAGTTCCATGCATGTAGTTGAGTCGTTCTCTTGGTTAGCCATCAGCCACTAGGTGTTCTCTTGTCGTGTGGCTACTACATATAGGCACTTTTGTATGTTGATGTCTTGTGCACACTGATTGCATGCAGGCAATGTTAAACTCCACATTACCCATGATTTCAGCATGCAATGGCACCCTGTGTCACTATATGTGATGCATGGAACTTTCTTCTTCTCAATCTTTCCAAAGGTATTTTTCTTAGATATTTCTAGGGAAAGATTGCGAATTCCTAGGTGCGCATCTACTATGCTTAGCCATGCCCTTCCCATTATTATTGGGAAGTTCCCTTTGTCATTGTTTATTTGGATCACCAAGAAATCAGCTGGATATGACCAACCACCCACGGTGGTGACAATGTCCTCCACCTGTCCCAAAGGAACAGTGATGGACTGGTCAGCCAGATCTAAGCGAATATTGCTCTTCTTAAGTGGGGGTAGGTTCCAGGTCTTATACAGTTCTTGTGAAATTAAGTTGACCCTAGAGCCTGAGTTAAGAAAAGCCTTATGAGGTTCATTCCCAACAACTTGGAGATAAATCAGGGGGCTTCTTGGATCAAAGAATTTCTTGGGAAGGTGGCTTACCTTAATCTAGTTGGTAACGGTATGTGTTAACATAACCATGTGCATTGGCCTCAATTTCTCAATTGAAGGGTTTCCCGAAACCTTATTTGGTATGGAGGTGTTTAGATGTTCAACTGCTTGTGAAGGCGAGGGCTTAGTTGGATTGTTGATCCTAAAGAAAGGTATTTTTGGAATATGATTATTAGGACTAATGGAGAATTGAGGATTGGAAGCCCTCGTGGTGTTGGATTGTTACGGTTGAGTGGGAATCACTCTGGGCCTTGTTGGAGCGGTTGGCGGTGGAGCTACTGGCATAAGAGATGCAGATGGATTTGGAGGATAGTGTGGGTATGGAGAGTTTCTTGGAGGAGAAGGAGTCCTAAAATACTCCTGAACTCGGTAGTAACATGGAGGGTTTATCTGACCCATAAAGTCACCTAGAGAAACCGACTATTGCACATAATATCCATATGGATCTGACTACCAGTAAGGGTACTGTTGTGTCGACGGTGGCATCCCCCATGACTGTGGGTATTGTCACTGCTGATGCTATCCAATGGGTTGTGGCGGAGTTCCACTTGGATAGTACATTATTGGTTGGTGGAACTACCTTGGGTTACCTTGAGGATAAGGTAACCTTCAGGGTGTTTACTATTGGTTGAGTCCTGGATTTAGTGCATACAACCCAGACTCCTGTAGATGTGAGATAATTGGACAACATCTCTTAGGATGGTCATAGTGGCAGATCTCACATCCACCGTCATCGTCTGTGTCAAAATCCACAACTTCATCGGAGATAGAAATTTTTCCCTTACCCTTGTTATGTGCAGGGCTTGCATTTCTCTACTTTGTCTTACCTTTGTCACTACTTCATTCTTCCTTAGACTCTTCTATGATTTTCAAGACACTTTCAAGTCTAGAGTCTAAGGAATCCCACAATTGATCTACCTTAGCCGATACCTCAATTTTTAGTTTTTGGATCAGCAAGATTTTCTGGTTCACCAACTCTTCGAGTGGTCACTCATCCTCCTCATCACAAAATTTCACTCCCTTCTTTCGAAGGGAGGGATTACGGTTGTATTCTTCCACACTTTTCCTCTTACGTAGTCACCTTCTTCTTGTGCTACTTGTTCCAACAAGTGATGTACTTCATGGGCTCTAAGTTGTAATAGTTTCCCTTGAGTATAATTCCCAAGGGTTCTTCTCGTTTCATGCCTTAGCCCATCCACAATGTGACAAAGTTGATCCTGCTGAGTGTACCCATGGCCCGGGAAACGGTGTAACAATGTGTAGTAGTGGGTCATGGTAGCATCCAAGGGTTCATAAGTACCTTGTTTCTAGCCTTGGATCTTCTTACACAAATTGGACACTCTAGAGTACGTCTGATATTTATCGTTGAAGAGTTCTAGCATCGTACTCCACCTCCTGATGATTTCTGGTTCTAAGGACCAGTACCAACTTTTTGCTTCTTTAGTGAGTGTCCTTAGGAAAAACTTAATTTTTTGTCACTCATTGTCTATATTTTGCAAGGCACAGGCATCGTAGAATGCCTATAAATGATGCTATAGATCAGCATTGTATCCCCCTTCAAAACATGGGATATTGTTCATGTCTAAATGCTTGATCTGACTATCCTTTTGGTGCCTTGTTGGAATCCTAACAGCCTTCATTATGTCAAGCATACTTCGGGTTGCGAGTAGGGGCTCATCATGATCATCTCTTTCATGATGCCTGTGATGTCTTCGTGGTTCCCTACTCTCCCTATGTCCTTACCCTTGTCCTCTCTCTCAACTTTCCCATCGAGGTCTCTCATCTTTCTTACTCTTATCCTCATCGTTATGTTCATGGTGGCTATGCCCAAATGTGGAAGGAGAGGGTGAGTGGTGAGATGAAAGGGAAGAAGAAGGGGAACCATTGCCATGGTAATGTTTCTTGCCTTCTCTTCTGCTGCTTTGGCCTCGATCGTTATGACGATCTAAGTGCCCATCCTTAGCATGAGTGGTTGTTCCTTTTGTGAACAGTTGATGTTCATGGGGATCAGAACCAAGGTTATGTATCATTGATCATAGGTTCTGATACCTAACCTCCTTACCATCATGAGGAGGGGGAACATCATTTTCTAAAGAACCCATTATAAGGGGTTCCTCATCTCCTATTTCGCTAAGGATGTGTGGACCTTTGCCCTTCAAAAGTGTATGTTGACTCTCCTGCCTTGAGTCCCTCATACATTGGGCTTCTGTGGGATGATAATCCCTCAAATCAAAGTCTTCCGCAACATATTTAGCAAATAATTTTTTCATGCTAATCTATGCCAAGGCACGGAAGAGCATGTTAGGAACTAATCGATCTAGGGGTAACACGATGTTACCTTGCAGATCCCTCCATCGCAGCTGTTCATCTTGATGGAGGATAAAGGTAAAGTTTGGAATATACTCATCGGGATGAATATAAACTATCTTGTACTGTTGAGGACTTGGCTGATTTTGGTTGTGTTTTATGTTGCCGACTGTCTCTAGTATTAGTCTTAGGTGGTGAATTACTTTTGTGAGAAGAAGACATTCTTATCGGTGTGCTATTTCACCATTATAAAATTTTTCTGTTAATTAACCTGAAGGTTCATTTAGGCTCCCAACAATGTGAGTGATGTTCTTTATGTTCTATTTGGTGCACAAACACTTAGTCCCTGGTAATGACGCTAATGATGAGTGGCGAGGTATCCCTACACTCAACCATACGAATACGAGTGTAGCACGCATGATCCGGTCGAACTCCATAGACTAAGTGCCTACACACCCCATGGAACACTTAGGGTTAATTATTCGTTGTCTTCCCAGACTTACTTGTAGTTGTCATGGTGTCTGGTTAAGCAAGTCTGAGGT
>MNCI01008656.1:176786-213038 GCA_015680685.1 Gnetum montanum
AATAAATAACATGTAATAAATAATAGGTAATAAAATCCTATTCCATGCACTGCAAGGTTTATCTGGAAAGCTCGTCTTTATTGCCATACACAACTTGTGTTTAGGTATAATGTTGCTCGAATAAAAATCCATTCACTTTGAGACTCCTACTACGGGCACATCGAAAATATTCTATCTCTGGAATGTTCAATCTGGTAGAGTTTCCCTACTTCTAGCCTAGGATGAGAAAACAAGGGAGAGCCACCTCTTATTTATAGATATGACGACGCACAGTGATATTGCATACGCGATATCGTAGGGGAAGATGCGATATCACATACATGATATCGCGACGGCCGTGATATCACATACACAATATCGCGGCCCATGCGATATCACGTCCCATCAGACGTCTTCCCAAGATTAGAGACAACCCATATGGATGGGAAATTTTTTAAAAACACCCGTCCCAATTCAAGAAACAATCAAAACATAATGAAAAATGATGAAAATAGCTAGAAAGAAGGTGAGAAGACTTGGAAAACATCTAAAAATCCTCAAGTTAAGTTGAGGAAGGATTTCAAGGTTTCTTATCTTTTAGTTTGTCCTAAATATTATTGTAATTCTTATTTGTTAAGATGAGAAGCATGAGTAAGAGAAGAAAGATCTTCAGTGTGAAGAGCTGAGCAAGAGAGTGAATGAGCACATTGAGTAAGTGTAATTAGTAATTCTAGCTCCAAGACCAACTTGTGATGTGTTGGTCTATCTGTTCTATTCTCTTGTGTCTTCCTTATGACTTGAGATCTTGGATTTAGGTGGTGGAAGAGATTCTCTATTGGTTATATCTTACATTGAGAATAGTTATTATGTGATTGTAGAGCCTCATGCTCTGTAATATCATTTGAGCATGATAGGTTTTGAAATGTTTGAGGGTGTTTATGAATCTAAATGCAATATTCTAAAAATTAATTAAAGGTAGCTAATTTTCTTATTTTCTAGTAAAAAAAAACTTTTGTATTTGCATAATATCTAGATTTAGTACTTGAAGGTTATTTATTTGTCAAGTCAACATGCTCTAGCGATATTGGTATTAGAGCTCTCAGAGCTTAGCTTTGAAGCTTAGATTTGTGTTGATTATTTTTGGATTTTGGTTGAGGATTTTTTTATTTTCATATGACACCCAAGAACAAACTGGTGTAAACCCTAAATCGAGACATGAAAAGCATGAAGTTTTCCTTCCAAATGATGGTTGCTCAATTGGATAAAATCAACATAAAGGTAGACAAAAGTTCTAGTCCTAGCCATATTCTGACACATGGAAGAGATGAGCATGTTCATTTAGATGAAAAATTTTTACAACTAGGTGGAGAGAGAGCAAATGAAGAGTAAGGACAATCTAGTTATGAAAGTGTAGAAAATCACCAACTAAGAATTCTAATGGGAGGAAATCCTATTCCTTAGATGAAAAATCTAAGGATTCCAATGGTATTAAAAACTTCTTCTATAGGAAAGCTTGACCACAAAGATGAGGTAAGGCTTACTAGAGCTTTCAAAAATGCTACAAGACTTTTGTATGTTGAGTTGAAGACTTTCAATGGTGTAGATGGTACCAAAGCTTTTGCAAGTTAGCTGAAAGCACTTGAGAAGTATTTTCATTTGGAAGAGGTATTGAAATACTTAAGGATACCTAATGTTGAATTCAAATTAGAAGGTACAACTTCTACTTGGTGAAAAAAAGGAGTTCCAAGATTATGAAAGATGAAATGGTCAACCTATCAATGATTAGGATTTAATAAAATATAGGTTTAAAAGAAAATTTGAATAGTATCATTAGAGATAAGAAACCATTATGAAGTTAAAATTCCTAAGGCAATGTGACAAGGATGTCAAAGAATTCTACATCAAATTTTGTGATTTATTCAACCAAGCTAAGATAAACTAGAAGGAATATGAATAGGCTTCAATCCTTTTGGGATGTCTTAAAGTGGTGTACCAGTAGGAGTTATATTTTTATGAGCCACAAACTCTTAATGAGGCTTATGATTTAGCACTCAAGGTTGAAAAGAAATTAGGTGAATTTATTAACAACAAAAAATAAACTTCAAAGAGGAAGAAGAAGGGATCTAGATCTAAGAAGAAATCCAAGTCCAAATCTATAAAAAAAGAGGGTAATCAAGAAAAGAAGATTGAAAGAGGTAATAAAAGGGGTAAAGCCAATAAGGAGCAAGGCAAGGGAGGCAAGAGTCAAGACTACAACTCATTAAATATTTAGTGCTTCAAGTGTGTAGAATGGGGGCATAAGCAATGGAAATGTTCACTTCACAAGCTAGCCAAGGGTAAGGATGGGCAAACCATGGAGGTGGAAGAGACATTAAGCCAAGGTCTTCAAATAATTAATCCTCATGCTCCCTAAATCATAAATCCTAAATCCTAAACCCTAAACCCTAAAAAATAAATCATAAATCCTAAAACCCCTAAACCCAAAAACCATAAATCCTAAACCCTAAAAATCATAACCCCTAAACCCTAAAATCCTAAACCCTAAATTTTAAACCATAAAACCTAAAAGCCTAAACCCTAAGAACCCTAAGCCCTAAACCCTAATCTCTAATCCCTAAGCCCTAAGAACCATAACCCTTAAACTTTAAGCCATAAAAATCCTAAACCCTAAATCCTAAGCCCTAAGAATCATAAACCCTAAAACCTAAATCCTAAGGATGTTTCTAAATTAAATTTATGTGCATTCATGAGGAATGTAAATAGTGGAGATCATCCTAATAGGAAATTGTTATTTCAGAGTAGTGCTAGATGTTTGCCTAGTGGGAAATGAATTCATGTTTTAATTAATGGGGAAGCCCAAGAAAATGTTGTTTCTTCTAGGAAAATTGCTAGATTAGGTTTGGTAACTAATCCTTATCCTAGATCTTATAAAGTACATTAGTTTTCTAGAGATTTTTCCCAAGGGGTGAGGGAATAATATACTTTAAGGTTTAGAATTGGAGGTTTTCGTGATGTTGTAAAATGTGATGTGCTTCTAATAAATTGAGCTAATATAATTCTTGAAAAGCTTTGGAGTTTTAATAATGGTGCTCATTTAATGGAGTAAGAAATGTGTGGAGTGTAGCTAGACCTAATGAAATCCATGAGTTAATTCCTATGATAATTGAATACGTGAGGTAGTAAAGCTCACATAATGCTTCATTAATCCTTTTAGGCAAGAGGGAATATATTAAGGAACATGATGAAATATATTTTGATTTTTTTGTAATGAAAAAAATTACAACTAATCATGATGATATGCAGGTTGAACTTCCTATAGGTATGCTAGGCTTAAAGAAAATATTTTCCAAGGTCTTTAAAGAAGAATTGAATGAACTATCACGAATGAGGAATGTACAACATTATACTAACTTCATCTCTAAGATTAACATTCCAAATGAGATATTTTACCTAATGGTACCAAATTAGAGGGTTGAATTGCAAAGGAAAATAGAGGGATTACCTACAAATGACTTTGTGAGGGAATCCATTTTACCTTATGCAATTCTAGTAGTGCTAGTGCCATAGAAGAATAATGATGAATGGAGAATATGCATTGATTCTAGAGTAGTGAATGGGATAACTATGAGGTACAGGTTTCTTATTCCAAGGATGGATGATATCCTTGATGTCCTTACTAGTTCTAAAATCTTTGGCAAAGTTGATTTCGAGTAATTACCATCAAATAAAAATTAGGCTTGGTGATGTCTAGAAAACAGCTTTCAAAATATCATATAGATTCTTTGAGTGGTTGGTGATGCCATTTGGGATCACTAATGCACTACTAAATTCATGATCTTGATGCATGATATATTTAAGAACTTGATTGGTAAGTGTTTTATTATCTTTTTTGACAATATTTTGGTATGTAGCTCTAATTAGGAAGAGCACTTGGATCACTTAAGGATCATGTGTCTTAAGTTGAAGGAGACATAGTTGGAGATCAATGTGTAGAAAACTCATTTATTTAAGAGATGAATAATATATTTGGGTCATGTGGTTTCTAAAAACTAAATTCAAATAGAAGCTACCAAGATGAAGGCTATTAGGGATTGGCCAACTCCTAAGAATGATGGAAAGGTAAGAGCATTCCTTGGTTTAGCAAGTTTTTTTAGATTGTAAATCAAATATTTTCATGGTATTTCATGATCTATGTTTTCTTTGTCAATGAAAAATAAATATTTTAGGTGGGATATTGAAATCCAAGGAAGCATTGACCTATTGAAAGAAAGACCAATAAACCAGTGTTTACAATTCTAGATTTTTAGAAGCTTTTTTAGGTGGACATGGATGCAAGTGGACTTGTCATTAGTAGGGTACTTTCACAAGATGGTAGACCTATTGCTTTATTTTCTAAAATTTTTAATGATTTAATGCAAAAATATACTGTATATGAGAAGGATTTGCATACTATTCTTCAAGCAATCAAGCATTGGAGGCATTACTTGTTTCTTAAGGAGTTCACTTTGATGACAAACCACAAAGCACTTAAATTTCTAAACTCAAAGAAGAAGTTGAGTGTAAAGCACATGAAGTGAATTTCATAGTTATAAGAGTTCAATTTTGCATTGAAGCACAAAAGTGGAAAATCCAATGCAATGGCTGATGCATTGTCTAGCATGCATGTGATGAATTTTAGTGTACTTCATGTGGAAGGTATGGTTGATTTTGCTTCTTTATATGAGCATGATGATGATTATGGATAGGTTTGGAGGAGTCTCAAAGAGCCATTGATGAGTAGAATAAACTAGTGAAGGGACTATCATATTCAAGATGAACTGTTATTTATGGAAAGGTATGTATTTCTAATTGTAATTTTAGGAAAAAGTTTTTGTTTGAAAAGAATTACAATGGCATGGCAGGTCACATGGATAGGGATAAAAAATTGGAACTTTTGGGTAGATACTATTTTTATCCTAGTATGACAAAAAAAGTTTTAAAATTTATGAAGGATTGCTTGACATGTTAAAAGTTCAAGGAAGGTAAACATGTGGATGAGCACTATATGCCTTTGCATATTCCCAAGGGTCTATGGAAAAGTATGTCAATGTACTTTGTGAGTGGTATTCTAAGGATCAAGAGTTGAAATGATGTATTTTTTATTGTTATGGATAGGTTATCCAAGATGGCACATTTTATTCCATGTAAGAAGGTGAGTGATGCTTCTCATGTTGAAAATTTATTTTTCTAGCATGTTATGAAGTTGCATGGTGTTCCTTTGAATATTCTCAATGAAAGAGACTACAAGTTTACAAGTCATTTTTGGAGATTCCTTTGAAAGATTTTAGGGATAAGGTTTTTTCTAGTGGATATCATCCATAATCTAATGGCCAAATGAAGGTGGTGAATAAATCCTTACTAAACATATTGAGATATTTATGTGATGAACAACCAAATAGGTGAGAAAACTTGTTGTGTCATGCTGATTTTTCATAAAATAATGCTTTTCATGTTTCTATTTGGTGTAGGAAAAGCATTATCTAGATGTGCTTGAATAGGAAAAGCATTATTTTGATTGGAAAACATTTAAAAGACTCTAGATCCTTGTGGAAAACATCTATAAAGGCAAATATAAAACTTACTAGGATTTTGAATCTCTATAATTATGTATGTATCCATCCATGAGAAAGGAGGAGAGCTGGTATACAAGGAGATAGAGCTTATATGTAGTAGGAGTTAGAGGAAATGCCCTTGAGAGTGGAAATATGGTTAAGAGAGATTAGATGAGTACAATTGGTGATTGCAGCTCCAAGATCAGCTTATGATGTTGGTCTATGTGTTCTATTCTCTTGTATCTCACTTGTGAGTTGAGATCTTAGTCTTATGTTGTGGAGGAGATTTCTATTAGTTGTGTCTTGCATTAAGAATAGTCATTATGTGGTTATAGAACCTCATGCTCTATAATATAAATTGAGTGTGATAGGTTTTTGCGTGCTTGTGGGTTATGTGAACCCTATTGTAATCTTCTAATTAAAATAATTGAAGATAGCTAGTTTTCTTATTTCCTAGCAATAAATTTTATCTTTGTATAATAGCTAGATTTAGTGTGTTGAATGTGAATTAATATTAGAGTGAACCTACTCTAGCATTATTAGTGTCATGGTTGAGTATTTTGTCAATTTCAAATGACACACAAGAAGAAATAGGTGCAAGCTCTAAATCGAGACATGGAGAGAACAAATTCTACCTTCCAAATGATGGTTTCTTAATTGGATGAAATTAGCATAAAGGTGGATAGCCATGCAAGCCCTAGCCATATTTTGACACATGGAGGTACGTTCAAATAAAGAAGTTTCACAATTAGGTGGAGATGGATTAGATAAAGAGGAAGGTCAATCTAGCTATGGGAGTATAGAAAATCATAAAACAAAGTTTCCAATGGGAGGGAATCCTATTCCTCAAATAAGAACTCCAAGGAATCTAGTCATGTTCAATACTTCTTCAAGCCAACTTGAAAATGAAGATGAGGCAAGGCTTGCTAGAGTGTTTAGAAATGCTTCAAGACTTTTATATATAGAGTTGAAGACTTTGAATGATGTAGATGGTACCAATGCTTTTTCAAGTTGTCTAAAGATACTTTAGAAGCATTTTCAATTATAAGAAGTACTAAAAAAAATTGAGGATACCTATTGCTAAATCCAAATTAGAAGGTATGGCTTCTACTTGGTGGAAAAATGATTCCCAATGTTATGAAAGATGAAATTATCAACCTATCAGAGATTGCAATCTAATGAAATATTGGTTGAAAAATGATTTGAACAATCTCTTCATAGATAACAAATCATGATGAAATTGAAATTCCTAAGGCAATGTAACAAGGATTTCAAAGAATTTTATATCAAATATCTGAATCTATTCCATCAAGCTAAGGAAAATGAAAAAAGTATGAGCAAGCTTCAATCTTTTTAGGAGATCTCAAAATGATGTACCAGCAAGAGTTGTCCTTTTATGAGCCACAAAGTCTTGAGGAGGCTTATGATTTAGCACTCAAAATTGAGAAGAAATTAGATCGATTTGAAAACAGGAGCAAACAAAGCTCTAAGGGAATGCAAAAGGAATATAGATTTGATAAGGTATTGATGAGTGGTGAGGTACCCCTACACTCAACCATATGAATATGAGTGTTTCACGTACGATCCGGTCGAACTCCGTAGACGGACTAGTTGTGGTATCCAAACAGTTACTCGTAGATCACAGTTTGCTATCTTCCCACCTAGACTAGTATTAGCTTTGTCACGTATGGTTTAGTCCAAAGTGAGGTATATGATGTGGTTTCTAACCTAGTGTTGCTCCTAGAGGCAATGGAAAATATCTTTAATTAAGCTAAGAGGAAAAGGGAGAGAGAGTCTAAAATAATAGGATATGGGGAGAGAGAATCTAAGCTAGCCTAAGTGCGATGAGCATCCATTCCTTAAGCATTTGTACACATCTTGGACCTTGTGCATGACTACCACTAGGATTACCAAGCACATGGCCTAAGTACGCTACTGGGCTACCAAGTAGTCACACTTGAATGCTCGTGATTAAGTTGTACTCATTCTACATTACTAGGAGATAAGGGTGAAGAGATATTAACTAAGAAAGTAGTAAATAATAATTAAATAAATAAATAATTAGGCTAAGTGGATGCTGCAATGATGAAGTAATCTCAATCTTTATTGCCAGTCATGTGCGTGTCCAAGTACGTCATACTCAAATAAGGATGCTATACAATTACAATCACCACACTACAGGCATGCACTAGGAGAAAAGGGTTGAGAGGAAAAACTGATGTACTAAAAAATTATTGAAAACTTAAACTTAATAACTCTAAAAACTGCCTACGAGATTTTCCTACCTATTATTTATAGATGAGGAGATAGGTTGCAATATCGCGTATGTGGTATCGCATCTAGGCTATGATATCGCGTACGTGATATTGCATACACGATATCATGGTTGCGATATCGCGGCCAAAAAATTCATGACTCATTAGGTATCTATTCTAAATTTGAAAGAAAGGAGTGAAACCAAGAAAATAAGACTAACAAAGATGATGAGAAGGACAAAATTGAGGGACCAAGGTAAGGGAGGAAAGGGTCAAGCTAGCAACTCATCAAAACTACAATGCTTCAAATGTGAAGAATAGGAACATAAGTAATAGGAATGTCCACTTCACAAGGCAACTACAGGAAAGGATGTGCAAACCATGAAGATGGAGGAGACATCAAGCCAAGATTTTCAAAGAGGTAATCCTAATTGATGAGTCATGTTTTTCCTGGCCTTGATGTTAGAGCCTTGACATCACAACCTTGTATCGAAGCCTTCTATCAATGTCCCAATGTCAGAGCCTTGATGTCAGGTGCCCAACATTACATACATGATGTTGAAGCCATGACACAACATTGGATACTTGACATTATAGGGTGTACTCTAGTTTATAAATATAAGGCTTGGGCTCATGATTTCCATATAGTCTTTTAGTCAAAGTAGCAAATCTCTTGTAGTTTGTTTTCTCCAGAGTTAGAATATTCCTAGTGCATTCCTATAGAGTAATGTTTGTAATTGTACGACACATTTTTTTGAGTGTGATGTACTTGGGTACATTACATGAATAGAAATAAAGATTGAGATTACTTTTATCATTGTAGCATCCACGTAGATTAATGTTGTTGTTTTAATTATGTAATGCTTTCTTTAGTTAAACATTTTCATTTATTTTTATTTACTCTTCTTGTTGTTAAGTAGAATGTGTATGCCTTAATCATGAGAATTTAAGTGGAGATACTTGGTAATCCAGAAGTATATCATTTGGCATAACTAGTAACATACACTTGGCAATCCCAGAAGTAGCCTCACGAAGTCCAAGACATGTACAAATGATTAAGTGTAAATACTCATCACCCATAGGCTAGTTTAGATCTTGTTTTACATCATTCATTAGTTTAATTAATTTATCTCTTTATCATCATCAGGAGTAGTGTAGAAATTAGACAACATCATACCCCTCACTTTAGACTAAACCATACACGATAAAGCTACCACTAGTCCAAGTGGGAAGAGAGTGAACTATGATTAGAGCATAACAATCTAGATGCCACAGCTAGTCCCATCCATGGAATTTGACCAAATCATGTGTGAATGCTTGTGATTCATATGGTTGAGCCTAGGGGCACCTCGCTACTCATCATTGGCACTATTTCTGGGGATGGTGGTAGTTATCTAGATTAGTTATATTATATATGATAATTGTAAAAGGTCTTAACAATACATCTTTTAGAAACTATTAAATCACACACACCAAGAACAATGTCTCTCTCACATAGAAGTAACTATGAACTATATAGTGCACACATTCATTGAAGAACTAATGAAACATACAATGAAGAAGATTGGAGTGATCAACCTTATGCAGGGGTTTCTATGATCATGACCACCTTGACGACACTTAAAGACAACATTCACTTAAGGCAAACAATCTTGAAGAAGAAGATGTAAGTCCTAGACTAGGGGAGGCCTCAAGGCCTAATACCTTCTCAAAACCTATAAACGATAAACCAAGGGACCTTGAGGAACACCATAGAAACCATGGCAATTTGTCTAGTTCTTCATCATCATCTTCTTCACCTTCAATGTCTAGTTTTTATGAAGATGAATGTAGATATAGAAAGAGAGTTCCATTATAGGATTAGACTACAAACCAAAATCAAACCTATGGGAAAAGTCAAAGAATATACCATGAACATAGAAATTTCCCTCACAATTCGCTTAATGATGATGAACCCTTGTTGGCCACTAAGAGCCTAATGCATATCATAGAGGCCATTAAGATATCTTGTAGACATTACAAAAAAATTCATTTACCTAAGCTAGACATGAATAATCTTTCTAATTTTGCAAGAGGTTATGATTCAGATTTGCAACATCATTTACAAGCCTTCCATGATGCCTGTACTTTTTACAACATTGAAAGTGGATGGCAAAAGATTAAGCTCTTTCCTAGGGCACCAATTGATAAAGCTGAAGTGTGGTATAAATCGTTGAGACCAAACTCAATCTGACAATGGTCTACAATGTTATAAATTTTCAACGAAAGATACCAAACTTATAAGAGAGTGTCCAATCTGAGGAGAAAACTCCAACATGGAAACAAGAACAACATGAACCCTTGGATATGGCCTTAGATAGATATTATGCCTTACTAAATAAATGCCTAGGTCATGGTTTCTCCAAGGAAGAGCAACTTTACCACATCATAGATGGGCTTCATAATGAAACAAGATTGACCCTTGGGATGTATGCCCCAAGGGAACTATATGAGCTCCAAGCCCATTAGATGAAGGAGCTCATAGAGTGTATGGAAAAGAAGAAGGAAAAATGTGTAAATGGGAGAATATCAAAAAACATCAATGGAACCCAACTCCTTAATCAAAGGAGATTCAAATTTATGGAAAGGATAATGAAACTCCTCCTAATAAGGTGATCCCACAACAAACCTTGTCGATACAAGAGTCNCGCCCCAAGGGAACTATATGAGCTCCAAGCCCATTAGATGAAGGAGCTCATAGAGTGTATGTTCAAAATAAGAAGGAAAAATGTGTAAATGGGAGAATATCAAAAAAAATCAATGGAACCCAACTCCTTAATCAAAGGAGATTCAAATTTATGGAAAGGATAATGAAACTGCTCCTAATAAGGTGATCCCACAACAAACCTTGTCGATACAAGAGTCTATTGATGAATTAGAAGTAAAGTTTAATAGGATGTCTAAATGGATGGATGAGAATGTCACAACTCTTATTGAGATGGTCATAGAGAAGATCATGTAACACATGCTAGGTGATCACTATAAATAGAGGACACATAACCAAGACATAGTTAGAAACACTTTTTGGCAAACGAGAAAAGTGACTGAAAAAAGTGAGGCTAAAGATTCCATCAAAAATGAAGATTATGGGTGTGACCTATGCATATATGACCATCCAAAGGGCCAATGCCCCATATTGTTGCATCTACAACACTATTGGGTAGGTACCTCAAATCTGAAATTTGTGCAAAAGAACTTGCCCGAGAGACTTCCTCTTCCATAAGGTAATTTCAGACAATCCCACAACCAACCATACCATCCTAGCAAGACTTATTACTAGCCTCAACATCCTTAACTATAGTGGCAACAATCACAATCATGGGGAAGGCCACCACCAAATCAGCCATACCTACCAAAACCTCACAGATATTATGTTCAACATCCTATTTCTCCAACTAGTTTGGTGTCCTCCACTTCAAATCACCACTACCACTCTCCCAAGTACCATTAATACATGGCATTCTCTGAAGGATCACTATTGCATGCTTCTTACTATCGAACTTACCCTTAATATTTTCATCATCCATCTCCTTATATGCCACCACCAGCAACTCAGGAAGGTTTCGCACCACAATATTAACAAATGAATGTTGCTTGTGCTACATATGTGCATAGACATGTTATTACCAATGGGTCTCAATAGCAACGTAGGAAACACCCCTTTTAGAGGAAAGGCTGTAAGCTAAAGCAAACCATGCATGGACCCATTGCATCATCTAAGCTAGCACAAGCCCAACCTAGTGCACTACCTTCCTTGTCTAAACCAATTTCCTCTAACCATACACAAGGTCCACCATCTATTCGTACTCCAATCCCACATCCAACCAATGAATCTAAAAACATGAGGAGACAAATGAATCCATGCATACCATCTCATAAGGAAGGGTGCAATAGTGGGCTAGTCATCCATACTTTTAACATGCCTCATATCCTAACCCACCATACATATAACAATCAAGTGTGTGACCAACAACTTTTCTACCTAGCCACCACACCACTAATAGACACCTAGTGGCTGGGGCATGAAAGGTTCCCAACATTTCATATATGCATGAACCCTATTTGTCCACCCCGTTTCACGGCCAAATGTTTAGTCAAGGTGGTTATCCCCCATTATAGTCTTTAGGATTCTTAAGTGTTTTCATCTTTTTATTTTAAAACCTTTTGTTTTACACATTCTTTATTTTACATCTTCTTATTTTCATGATATTAATATTTTCTAATTTTTTTACACCATCATTAGTACATTTAATGTTTCTTGAATATTTTACACTTTCTTTTATATTTTCTTTTATTTTGCTGTCATTTTCTAACTTTTTGTTCATAAGTGCTAGGTACAGTGGTAATGCATTGATTGATGGTGGTATGTACTATTTTTGTTATTTGATTGTTGGTGTTTAGTTTCTAGCTTTGAATTTTGTTGTGGATGATTAGGACATGGTTTCTTTTTCATGTAATAGGTAGTGAGTTCACAACATCCACCCATCCACAAACTCTATGGTTTTCCTTATTTTGGAAATGTGCAGTTCCTTTTTCACTAATAAAATTTTAATAAATTTGTGACTTTGGTAGTTTTTGAAGTTGGTAAGGATTAAAAGGTTTGAATAAGGTGTGGCTTCAAGGGGATTTGGGATTCTTTGTGCTTTTTTTTTGCCTGGGTGCATGTGTGTTTTCATAAATTTCTTACCATTCCATGTCCACCAATAAAAGGCAGTTGAATAATTCCTTGCATGGTGTGGTTTTCATCAAAACAAAAACAAAAAAAATGAGGATTGAAAGAACACCTCTTGGACAAAATAAATGCATGTGTCTTTGCATGGTGTGGTTTCCATTTTGAAAACACAAAAGAAATAATGGGAATTTAAGCACACCCCTTAGAAAAAATAAATAGGCTACATGCACTAGTTATGGGACTATAAAGACATGTACCCATGCCTAAAGGTCCCTTCTAACTAAGTCCCTTCCTCACTTCTTACTTCTCTTTTCTTCTCTAATAAGGAATAGTGGTTATTCTGTGGGAGCACTCTTGTGTCTTAGGGGGATAGACTGGTCTTAGAATATTGATGCAAAGTCACTGAACGTGATTGGTTTTGGTCTAGACTAAGGATGGATCCTATCAAGTCATTTAACCACAAAATCCACAAGGGACTTCATGTGACCTTAATCGGGAACTTCATTCCACTTTCTCTCATCCATCTATGCTTTTCATGTCTTATCTCAATGCTAGTTGTCTATTCTTGTTTGATGTCCTAGTTTGATGTGTCCAAATTCTTAGTTAGTTTCTTTTGAGTTTTTGTACTTAACCTTCAATAACCATTAATCATCCATAGAGTTGATGGACTCTTTGGTTTGAAGCTATGCAAGGGCATAAAAGGCTTGTGCCTTCTTTGGAGAGGATCCACTTGCATATCTTTTGGTTTAGTTAGTTAAGTTCTTTACCCTTAGACACTCTTACAATCAAATCATTTTGTTTACCCGATCAATGATATCCAATTGTGCACATCATCACAACACTTTTTATTGAAATTTCCTTTTTATTGATGTGAATTCTTACACCCTCTTTAAATATTTCCTTGTATCAAACTTTTTCAAATTTAATGGACTGCTTATCTATTTGACCCTATTTGTTAGTTTTCTTGCTAACACTACTAAAGGAGTCAATCAACCACAATCACAACCTAGCTAAGTGTAACCACCAACGAGACAAGGCATTTAATATTTATATGTTACACATTGTACACTAATTCATGATTTTATTGTGATTATAGTGGAAAGCATGGACTGGAAGCAAGACTATCTTTACTAAAGATGATGCAGTAGTACCACACAATGAGGACTATTTGTGATGATTGGATCTCTTTTCTCTTTCTCATTATTTTGCTACCAAGAGGTGTTGGATGTCAATGTTATCTAGGGTGTTTACTTCTCTTATCATGAATACACCATTTTGTAAAAATTGTAATTCCATACACTTGGGCACTCAACGTCTATCTATTCTACTTGAATTAGTTTGTATGTTAGTCAATAATCCCATACCCACCCAATATTTTGTAAGGAACTTGTTCCTCATGTTGTTTAACTCAAGGACAAGTTTTCATTTAGTTGTGTGGGTATGATGAGTCATGTTTTGCCTAGCCTTGACATTAGAGCCTTGTATCAATGCCTCAACGTCAGAGCCTCGACATCGCATATGTGACGTCAGAGCCAGGACACAACATCGGATACCCAACGTAATAGGGTGTATTCTAGTCTATAATTATAGGGCTTAGGCTCATGATTTTCATATAGTTTTTTAGTTAGAGTAGCAGAGCACTTACATTTTTTTTTCTCGAGAGTTAGAATATTCCTAGTGCATGCCCATAGAGTGATGTTTGTAATCATACAACACCTTTGTTTGAGTGTGACATACTTGGACACATTACATGACTAGCAATAAAGATTGAGATTACTTCCATCATTGTAGTATCCACTTAGATTAATATTATTGTTTTAATTATTAATTCTTTATTTAGTTAAACATTTCCATTTATTATTATTTACACTTCTTGTTGTTAAGTAGAATGTGTATGCCTTAATCACAAGCACTGAAGAAAAAATACTTGATAATCCAAAAGTGTATTGTTTGGTAGTGACATCCACTTGGTGATCCTAGAAGTAGCCTCATGAAGTCCAAGACATGTACATATGATTAAGTATAGATACTCATCATCCATAAGCTAGTTTAGATCTTGTTTTACATCATTCATTAGTTTAATTAATTTATCTATTTATTGTCATCAAGTGTAGCATAGAAATTAGACAACATCATATGCCTCACTTTGGACTAAGCCATACATGACAAAGCTACCACTAGCCCAAGTGGAAAGATAGTGAACTATAATTAGAGCATAACGATCTAGATGCCACAACTAGTTCCATCCATGGAATTCAACAGAACCATGCATGAATGCTTGTGATTCATTTTGTTGAGTGTAGGGGTACCTCATTGCTCATCATTGGCATGCCACTCACTCTAGCATATAAATATAATTAAATATAGCTATTGGATGTTATCGTTATCTAGGGTGTTTACTTCTCTTATCATGAACATCCAGTTTTGTAAAAATTGTAATTCTATACACTTGGGCACTCAATGTCTATCTATTCCACTTGAGTTAGTTTGTATGTTAATCAATAATTCCATACCTACCCAATATTTTGTAAGAAACTTGTTCCTAATTTTGTTTAACTTGAGGATGAGTTTTCATTTAGTCATGGGGCTATGATGAGTCATGTTTTGCCTAGCCTTGACATTAGAGCCTTGACATCATAGCCTTGTGTTAGAGCCTTGTATCAGTGCCCCAATGTTGGGTACCTAATGTTGAATATGTGACGTCAAAGCCAAGATGCGACATCAGATACCCAATGTCATAGGATGTACTCCAGTCTATAAATATAGGGCTCAAGCTCACAATTTCCATATAGTTTTTTTAGTCGAAGTAGCAGAGCTCTTACAATTTGTTTCCTCCAGAGTTAGAATATTCCCAATGCATGCCCACAAAGCAATGTTTGTAATCGTACAACACCTTTGTTTGAGTGTGATGTACTTTGACACATTACATGACTAGCAATAAATATTGAGATTACTTCCATCATTGCAGCGTCCACTTAGTTCAAGTGGGAAGATAACAAACTACGATAAAAGAATAATGATCTAGATGCCACCACTAGTCCTATCCATGAAATTCAACCAAATCATGTGTGAATGTTTATGATTCGTATGGTTGAGCATAGGGGTACCTTGCTGCTCATGATTGGTGCATCACTCATTCTAGTATATAAATATAATTAAAGATAATTATATTTATATACTAGAGTGAGTGTAGGGGTACCTCGCTACTCATCCTTGATTATTCTACCACTCACTCTAGTATATAAATATAATTAAAGATAATCCTTACATTAAAGTTACCACTTATATAAGTTTTAACTTTTAATTTGGAATATAATTTATCTTGTTTTAAATATTGAAACAACTTTTTTTATAAAAAACTTAGCTTTACATAACATCTCATAGGTAAAAAATAACAAAAAGAAAAAAAATACCAATTTTTTTTGAATAATCTTCAAATGGGCTTTTTTAGTAATGATTTATCACTATTTGATAAATTTGAGAGAATAAAGGGATAAAAATTTTCAACTCTAAGATATGGATCATTGAACTTAGAAAGGGGGGATGAATAAGTTTCCCAAATTAAAACTTTTTCAAACAATGTGCACACACCAAATTTAATGTGGTTTCCCAACATGGGTAGTTCACACTTGAAGGATAGATCACAAGCACACATCTACACTTTATTACTCTAAAATGTGATTTGAAGTGTCCATACCTTGTATAGTCTTCAAGCCCCACTATGGAGTGTTATGCTGCAACACCAACCAGTCAACCCCACAAGGTTTTGTTAGGCTTGGAATGTGGTTTCTAGGCTTCCACAACCTTTACAATTTTGGGCTCCACTCCAGAGTGTTGTGCCATAACACCAATCACTCAATCCCACAGGATCCCAACAAGCTCAAGCAAGATGTATTCCCACAAGAAGCACATCAACCTCACAAGGTAATAAGAGAGAATAATTACAAGGGATGAATGCAACTTAGTTTGCTAATGCTTGTACTTTGAGGTATAACACACTTTACAATGATCAAAAGATAGAAAAATGAGGAGCAACAAATTTTACAATGACTAACACTTGATTATACAATGATTATACACAAGCTTGCATTTTTTCCAATGGATATAATGTCTTCTGATAGCTGCCATGTTTCTAAATTCATCTTAAAACTTGTGCAACAGCTAGCCAACAGTCACTAATGATCATGGAAGACATATTCTTCATGCCTAAGAGGCCTTTATATATTTGCCTTCTATTCTGGGAAGATGTCTTTTTCTAGGACATCTTTCTAAAATCTTCATTTTGGGAAGACATCTTTGTTTGATGGAAGATATCTTTCTAAAACTGGCCTACATTCTATAAAGACATCTTTGCTTGATGGAAGACATCTTTGCCTAAGGAAAGATATCTACTATTTCTTGAAGACATCTTTGCTTGTGCATCCTCCAGGTTTACCAAGACATCTATTATTTCTCAGAAACATCTTTCTTCAACCTTCCTTTGCATGATGAATTCATCATTCCTCATCCATAACCTTGATGTTCTACAACCATAATGATGACAAATTTGCTTATGAACTATTTTGATCCTTGTCCATGTTCTTTTAAATTCTTGCATGTTTGTTTGAGACCTTGTGGATGACCTTCTCCTTTGAGCTCTAAACCAATTTTTTCCTTATCATCAATGTAGCCTTTAGCTCATCTTGGTTTCCCATGTATGTTGTCCTACAAACACAATAACCACATAACCATGCAAACAACCTTTGGCTTCATTTTACTTAGCATTTGACACACCAAAAGCTCCACATAAGATTATTTGAAATTCAACTACTCACCTATGTTTAAATGCAATATTTATAATCTAGTTTGGAATATTTTGTTTTCAACTATTCACCAAAAGTTTGAAATTAAACTATTCACCAAAAGTACCTAGTTTGGAATATTTTATTTTCTTCCCTTGAAATCTTTGCTACATCATTATTCTTTAAATATACTCTTTTTTTTTTGCAAGTGGTTAGGTACCAAATGGTCCAAAAATATTTTAAAAATGTATTTTCTCAACCAATGAGTATGAATGAAATTATCAAAGAGCATCTTCCAAAGAAATTATTATCCTTCATTACCTCATCAATGAATACTACAAAATAAAGGAACATGAGTTGCAAAAGAATCTCATGTATACTAATATTTTCAATCACCTTAGAATAGTAGACATTTCAAGTCTCAAGAACTTTAGGCACCTCAACGTTCTTAGTACACCTAGATCTTTCAAATGCTCCAAAATATCTTTAAGGCATCAAGAAGTCTTGTAAGCTTTTAAAATTTCTTGAGAACCAATATTTATACACCCCAGTGTTTAGGTTCCCAAGTTCTTCAGGTGGTCCACCATTTCTAGGAAATCTAGTATAGTTCAAGTATCCCACTTAGTTTTAGATTCCTCAATAGATTTTAGGCCCATTATTTATAAGTGTTTCATCATGTTTTAGACATTCCAATATAAATCAACCTTCCTACCATCTTTTATGCATTTCATCATGTTTCAAGTGTTCCACTATCTTTCAGGCATACTAGTATAATTCAATCATCCTAATATTTTTCAAGTGCTTCACCATGTTTTAGATACTCTAGTATAATTTAAGCACTACACCATATATTGAGTTGTCTAATTAATGATAGGAAACTTGAAACATTTGAGCTCTATTGAGGCACATGAAAGATGGTGGGACACCTGAACTATACTAGGATACGTAAACTCTCTTAAAACACATAAAAAATGGTGCACAACTTGAACTATACTATGTGGCTAAACTCTATTAGAATAATTGAAAGATGGTATAATACCTAAACTTTCTTGAGGCACCTAAAAGATGGTAGGATGGCTAAACTCTATTGGAACACTTGAAAGGTTATGGAACAACTAAACTCTATTAGGATGCTTAAAAGATTATGCAATAGTTGAACTTTATTAGGGAACCTAAAAGATTATGTGGTAGCTAAACTATAATAGGATGCTTGAAAGATGGTGGGGCAATGAAACTCTTTTAGAGATGTTCAAAGTTGGTCTGATGACTAATGAGTGGCTAGGTACCCCTACATTCAACCACACGAATACGAGTGTTTCATGCACGATCCAGTTGAACTCCACAGATGGGTTAGTTGTGGTATCTAGATAGTTACTCGTTGATTGCAGTTTGCTATCTTCTCACCTAGACTAGTATTTTCTTTGTCACATATGGTTTAGTCTAGAGTGAGGTGTATGATGTGATCCTAAGCTAGTGCTACTCTTAGAGGCAATGGAAATAACTTTGATTAACCTAAGAGGGAAAGGGTGAAGAGAGTCTAAGCTAGCATAAGTACAATGAGCATCCATCCCTTAATCATCTGTACACATCTTGGACCTCATGCATGACTACTACTAGGATTACCAAGTGTAGATCCTAGGTACACTACTAGGTTACCAAGTAGTCACACTTGAATGCTCATGATTAAGTCATACTCATTTCACATTTAAGGAGTTTAGGATGAAGAGATATTAACTATGAAAGCAATAAATAACAATAATAATTAAATAATTAAACTAAGTGAATGCTACAATGATGAAGTAATCTCAATCTTTATTTCTGGTCATGTGTGTATCCAAGTATGTCATACTCAAATAAAGGTGTCATACAATTACAATCATCACACTGTGGGCATGCACTAGGAAAGAGGGTTGACAGGAAAAAATGATAAAAAGACTCTACTCTAACACTAAACTGACCTCCTTAACTCCTTGCACATACATGTGTATTTATAGGCCTACACAGGAGTCACGATATTGCGAGCCAAGCCACAATATCATGTACCCGATATCACGTACACGATATCGTAGGTGTGATATCAGGACAAATGAATCACGATTTATCATACCCCCATGACTAAATGAAAACTTATCCTTGAGTCAAAAAAAATGAGACCAAGCTCCATTGATTACATAGTGGAGAGGTATGGGATTATTGACTAACTAGGAATTTATTCATGTCATAGTGGAGAATTCAATAGAACAAAATTGGGACACAACACAAAATTAAA
Source organism: Gnetum montanum (assembly GCA_015680685.1). NCBI lineage: Eukaryota > Viridiplantae > Streptophyta > Gnetopsida > Gnetales > Gnetaceae > Gnetum > Gnetum montanum. The sequence goes on from MNCI01008656.1 coordinate 196,373, forward strand.
AAAATTGCAAAATTGTAAACTTTATTTGGCTCATGTGGTTCTAGGTGGCAGTGGCTCCTCCATGGGCTTCCCCTTGTCCTATGCTCCAAGTTTTGAATTTGATGACTCTGAAGTAGTGCCTGGAGCTTTTCCTTTTCTGTTTGGGGATCCTATGTCATCCATGCTAATGCTCCAATGTTTGATAGAGTTGACACCTCCCATGGGCACGATAGTTGCGAGAACATCTTATTTGCTTTGATGTACTAGGCTACAAACAACCATCATTCCTCCTCCTTGTAGGTTCTAGCTTTGTCCCTGTACTCTTAAAAATCTGTAATTTTTCGAGCCAAGTCCACTACGACATCTTTCTGACCTTGGTAGCTTGTCTTAACCACCTCTAGTTCAAAATTTGTGACTTCTAGCCTCTACAATGTTTTCTTATGCTCCGCAAATTCTGCTTCATATTTGGTGTAGGTGGTAGCTACCTACTTCTCAAGCTCTATTCTTAGGCATCCTTTTGTCAACATGGCTAGATTGGCATATCGTAGGTTTGTCAATTCCATGTACTTTATGAGATCTTGAATCTGTAGGTCTCAGCTTTTAAGCTCTGCTTGGTGGGCAAATGCATATGTGCCTAATATGACCCACCAATCAGTGTGTTGAGCACTAAAAGTGTTGATGTGGGCCTTGTCCATATAGATCTCCTTTTCTATGACTTGCTTGTACATCCCCACCTGGTCTCTAAAGTGCTCCTTTAACTTTTCATGCCGCTTGGCCTAGTTTTACCACATGCTTATTTTGATGGTTGTCTTCTAATGGATTGCATGTACCTCCTCCATTGAGAGGGTTCAATTCTCTCTAGCCAAATGGTTTATATCTTGGTTGACCCTAATCAAATGTTCTTGTAATTACTAAAGTTTTTCTTGAGAACATTCTTCTATTTCTCCATAGTGGTCAACTGAAGATTATCAATAGTAAGTTGTTTATTCTCTTCCTATGAGGCCTTGAGTGCTTTGGCATGTGCATATGTTTGCACTTGTACATTGAACACATCCTAGTAGGCCTTCTCCTTCTCCTCTGCTATTCTTTTATTATTCGCCAATAATTTATTTAGCTACTCTATCCTGAAGGTGTCCAGTTGGTCTGTGGGAATGAATTGAGATGGATCCCACTATGCAGCTTTCAGGGTAACGAGCCTTTCTTGGAGTCTTGCCAACTTCGCTTCCACGTGCTTGGCCTTAATCTTTGCCATAAACAACTTTCCTTTGGTGGAGATCAGGTATGATTATGCTATTGTGACATCTTGTGGGATGTCAAACAAGGATGTCATTAATTTTCATGTCTACAGCAATCAATCAAGGACATCCTCACGCTCCGTAGAAGTCATTGAGGGACCAACTAGAGTTTGAGCATCCCATGCCCCTATGAAATCTTCTGGTGGCACAATAGAAATGTTGAAAGATTCTTTGATGTGGTCCATGACCACTTCTATGGCTCCTGCTACATCTTGGTGCTGTATGACCATTACTATGGCCTGTTCACCCATTTCCAATTGCACCTTGGTGGGCCTGACCATCTGTTCTTGCTCTGGCTCCAATGTCTCACTAGCACTTTTCCTTGGGGCTGGTGGCTTTAGTAGTTTTGTGAATGAAGCTTTTTGGGATCTTCTAGGAACATCATTGGTGTACCCCCAGAATACTAGCACGTTTGCATAGCTTCCTAATGAGACAAGGAAAGGGCAACACAAACTTCCCTGTCTTGTGTTCTTCAAGCCATCTCAAGATTTCCATGAGATACAAATGAGGAAGGTTAGCGTTAGCCTCTCCCATCAATATCGCACTTCCTCTTGCTACATACGTTGAGATTCTTTTTAATCCTCTCATGGGGAAGTTGTGATAAGTGCCAATCTTGAAGTATATCCTTTCTTCTAGTGTCAACTCTCCATATGTCTTGCCCACCAGCATTGGAGTGAGTGGATATGTGAGAAACTTTTGGCACTATATTCAAAAGGTTCAACACTTCTGAGATGGCCTTGGTAGAAAAATCTACAAACACATCACAAATGTCAACTGTGGTGCCTTCTTCCTTATTGTGCCAAAATTGGTACATTTCTCCCAAGTACTAGGCATCACTTTCAGAAAGGATAGGCCATAATGGAGACCCTTTGAGTTGGTCCCTAATAGCCTCAGGAGAAAATTATATGAAAGGTCCAAAGTTTAATTCCATGATCACAACTGCCAACGTGGACCTTTCTTGGATAGCTTGGACACACTTTGGGGACAACATGAGGTGTTGTCCCTATTCAGGTGCTTTAGTAGCTCCTCCTTCTACCTATCCCAACTGTGCAATAGCAACGATCTCTTGATGGATGCTAAATGATTATACCTCCTACTCTGCAAGTTGTTTGGGAGATGCTTGTCCTCTACCTCTCCTAGGTCACTTGGACATACCTTGAGAGGGTCCTTCTTGTTTTCCACATTTAAGACCCATTTGCAATCACATGAGGCTAACCATTAGTAAGGTTATTTACAAAATTTAAGTTATACCTTACTTCTACCTTAATGAATTTGTTTCATATTTTGTGTGATCCAGAGTTAGAAAATCTTGTGGAAATGTCCCCTAAAAGTTTTAATATTAGGCCCCTTAATTTGATTAGGTGGCTTTAAAATTTAATTTCTTGGTGTATGTGAGGAGATAAGATTATTTTTGGCACATGTTTATCATCATTTTTGTAATCAATTACCCTTTATAGTATCCGTTGGATGATGATGAATTTCAAAACATTTATATGCAATTTGGAGTATACCCCTGCCCCACGACTATGTTGAACACTCTAGGTTTAATAAGGTTCTTTCAGAATAAGAATCGAAGTGCTAGTGAGCAAGATATGGCTATTGGAACAAGAGGTGCACAAGTCACGAGTCGTAGAAGAAAATTTGAAAAATTCCCCCACGTGAATAGTTGAAAATGATGTTGATGTGTGTAGGGGGATCAATATATAAATTTTTGTGCAATGCAATATCACGTACACGATAGCACGACCATGATATCATGTCAGACACGATATCACATACGCGATATTGCGGGCTATTTAAAGTAGGGTACTTAGAAAAATTGATAAATTTATGAAATTCTAAACTCNGTACACGATAGCGCAGCCCAATATCGTGTCAAACGCGATATCACATATGCGATATCACAGCCTGTTTAAAGTAGGGTACTTAGAAAAATTGATAGATTTTTGAAATTCTAAACTCAAAAATGAAGGACTTGAAGTTGGTGTAAAAGGTCCAAGGTAATATTAAATAGTCCTGAAGGCACAAAAAATATAATGGTGTAGAAGCTAGCAATGAAATGCATGAATTAGATGAGGAGAAAGGACATGTGTCAGTTCATAGGAATGTTTGAACTAGAAGGATAATGAGGGAAAGAGTATTGTAATTCTTGGAGGGTATAAAATGATGTGATGGTGATGTGTTGTGAGTGTAGATTACAAGGGCTATGCAAGTGGGTCCTCCCCAAAGCAAGTTCCAACCTATAATGCCCTTGCGTAACCACACCTAAAAATGTCCATAGGCACTAGAAGGATTAAATGTAATCTATACCAATGCAACAAAACACACACATGTTAGATATGACCACGACGAGGTATGAATTCTATGCTACACAAGACACGAGTCAAAAATTCATGAATAGCAAGATGAGGTGAATTATAGAAGGGATTGCAGACATTGGGACATGAGGTAACTGGCCTAGGGCACAATGAATCCTTAGTGTAAGGCATGATCAATGTGTCATTAACATGTCGCTCAAAGATTAGGACCAAGTCCATTCCTTTGATTAGTGACATCACATTGTTTCATCCCAATGATAGACAACAATGAGAGCATCATGATGGCAAGGCGTATGATCACTTGGCATTCTGTACAAGGGAGGAGTGAGTTTGCTTTGTGGCACTCTTCTTCTCTTTTCTCTTTTTTTTCTCTTTTTTGAATGAATGCTTAAGCCAAAGAAGCCACCTACCTTCAAGCATGGGTACATGTCTTTCCAATGGGACCCCCTAGAATAGCATTGAGTTTCCTTGATTGAGTGCCTTTTGAAAACTCTTACTTCCATTTTTCATTAGATCTACAAGGATCTTAGTACAACCAAACTACATGATAACTCCTACAAATGTCACCAAAGAGAATCCACAAGTTCCCTTAATGTTACACCCTAGCCATTCCCACTTAGTCCATCCTTCGTTGCTCTGGGTATAATAAACACATGGTTACTTTAAGTTTTAATGATTAGGAATATCATTGTACCTAGGGTAGAAGCTCTTATTAATGGAATGGATAGGTGGATGTTGTGGGCTTGTTGTTCAAGTAATTAGTCACCTGAGACTTAATAGCGGAGAACAACACCTCAACCAATGAGTCACATGAGTGCTTTATTCATAGATGAGATTACTCATAAAAAGATAAAAAGACAGAAAGATAAAGCAATAAATTAAAAGGTGAAAAACTGGAAAACAAAAACGTTGAAAAATTAAAGAAATGGAAAAACATTTATTAATTCTGTGTTGTTAGAATGCAGGATACCCCCCATAACTAAATGGTTGGGCATTGCTAGAATTAATAAATGGAAGGTTAGGATCCTTGCATGTTGAAAATATTGGGACCCTATCATACTTACCCCATTGGGGTTCACACACTTGATTAGAGTTGACATAGTGGGGCAAGTTATAAGATGTGGTTAATTTATAAGGGGTTGAACCACTATGATACTTGTGACTGTAAGATGGTATGAAAGCATCAACATGTCTCCCCATGTGGCTATATTCATTGGGCCCCATGGTTGTTGGAGTATTGAGTGGTGGCCCTAATAAGGTAACATGAGGTGTTGGGTTTGAAGAGGAAGATGCACCACAGTGTTGAACTTGTGCTAAGTTGGAGGATGCAGTGGTTTCAGAATTGAGGTGTCTCTTTAGATGGTCACGTCTAAAGAAGGGCTGCCTTTGGTGTGGTGGGTTTCCACGACTATTGTCAGTAGTAGCATAAGTAACGTTCATGGGTTGATGCTGCAGTGCAAACCCTTCAAGTACAATTGGTGGCAATGTAGAAGGAGGTGAAGTATTAGAATATTGTTGTTGAGGAAAAGTGTAAAGTACATGAGGTGGCAACCTTGTTGAAGAGGATATGGGTTTATAATATTGAGAAGAATAGTAATAATGTGATGAAATAGAGGATGTTGAACCAGTTGGGGAAACAGGATGTTGGACTTGATAAGTATTTGGGTTTGGATGGTATAAAGGGTGTAACTAGTTTGGGGGTGGCCTCCTCCATGACTAGGATTGTTGCCACTATGATCAAACACAGTATCCTATATGAACTCTAGATGTAATACTCTTCCCCAATGCTCTTGTAAATGTGCCAATATTGGGCATTGGCCCTTGGGATGATCATACAGGCAAATGTTACATTGATATGTGTGATTGGCAGTTAAGTTCTTATTCTCTTCAACCCTTCTCTCTGATTGTCTAGTGGTATTCTATCCTATTTCTTGGTTTGTCATAACTCTATCTCTAATAATGTTGGCATATTCTCCACATTTTTCATGTATCCATTCCATCATCCTATTGATCTTTGCCTTAACTTCATCCAATGATTGTAGTACTAGCAAAGATGGTTCCACGTCCTTGTGGTGAGTTATTTATCCTCTTCATAATCATGGGCCCCTTGTTGATTTTTGGGCCTATTGATATTTTTCAGCATTATCCCATTTAGCCATTTCTCCTTCTTCTTTTGCTACCCACTTGATAAGATCTTAGAGTTGGTGGGTTCGTAGCTCATATAGTTGACCTCGAGCATACATCCCTAGGGTCTCCCTTGTTTCATTATGAAGCCCATCAATGATGTGGTACATTAGCCTTTCCTTAGAGAACTCATGGCTTGGGCAATTTTTTAACAATGCATATTATCTTTCTAAGGCCATGTCCAAGAGTTCATGTTGTTCTTGTTTCCATTTTTGGATTTTTTTTCCTCAAGGTTGGCACTCTTGCATAAGTTTGATATCTTTTGTTGAATAGCTCTACCATTATTGGACAATGTCAGATTAATTTTGGTTTTAAGGACCTATACCATACTTTTGCATGGCCAACGAGTGTCATAGGAAAGAGCTTAAGTTTTTGCCATCCATTATCAATGTTGTTCCATGCACAAGCATTGCAGAAGGCTTGTAAATGTTGTTGCGGATCTAATTCATAGCCTCTTGAGAACTTGGGAAAGTTGTTTAAGTCAAGCCTAGGTAGACGGCTTTCCTTGCCATGCCTGTGGGATATTCGAATAGCCTCTTGTATATGCGTTAGGCTCTTAGTGGCCAGTAAGGGTTCACTGTCATTGGGTATGTTATGCATTTGGGAGTTGGGACAATGTTGTCTTAGTTTATGTTCATAAGAAACCCCTACATCAGATTGAGTACTCCAAACTTCATCTTCATCATCATATAATTCGTTGGTTCTTCAATGAATTGCCCTACTAGTTGTTACTTTATTGTAGTCTTGTCAAAGAGACATTGTTGTGAATTTGTGTGTGATTTATTTGCAATTTTTTTTCTAAAAGATGTATCATTAATACTTTGTTACAACGATTTCTTCTATATCGCTGCTATCAGAAAGAACTTGAATGGCAAACACTTGTTCTATTTCTTCTTCTGGGTTTTCTACTGGTTCCCAATCAGCAATATAATTTTCAAAGAAGGCTTTTACCTTAGGATTAATCTTTTCCTTTCTCTGGGGACATTCATGTGCATAGTATCCTTGATTCTTACAAGAATAGCAAGTAACTTTCTTCCTGTTGAATGGACCTTTTCTTCGTTTGGCGAAGAATCGCTTTGGACTATGAAGCTTGAAAGATCTCCTCCACTTTCTCTGTCTATACTTTGGCGGTGCCGTAAACTTTCGTCGAGGTTGCCTTTTTTTTCTAGACACTTTTCTTCTCGGTGGTTTAACAAAAACATCAACTCCATCCAAATTTGCACAGACTTCGGCTGATGGAAGCAAATTATGTAACTGTATATTGTAACAAGCAGCTTGGAGCTCTTGTCTTACCATATGAATTAGATCAGTAAAATAAGTGAGAGATAAATCAATATTTTTCTCCATTGCTTTGTATACTACCATTTGCCCCAATTTTGCAGGTAAACTACCCAAATAAAGATAGGGAATCATCTAATCTCTATGAAGCGCTAGCCTATAAACCTCATTTGAATATTCTGCGCTAAACTATTCAAAATATCTTAAATCTTCTAATTTTCGTTGACTTAACAACAATTTATCTTTCAACCTCAGATTTGCAGACAAATCAACTGTAAATTTGGTAACCAAAGAAACAAACACCTTGTAATCCTGTATCAAGGATTTGATTATTCTAATCTTGAGTTGTTCCTTCCCACCATATGAATATGAGCATTTCATGCACGATCCAATTGAACTCCATAGAAAGGCTAGTTGTCGTGTCTAAATAGTTACTCGTTGATCGCAGTCTACTGTCTTCCCACCTGGACTAGTATTTGCTTTATCACATATGGTTTAGTCCAGAGTGAGGTGTATGATGTGGTCCTAAGCTAGTGCTACTCCTAGAGGCAATGGAAATAAATTTGATTAACCTGAGAGGGAAAGGGTGAAGAGAGTCTAAGCTAGCCTAAGTGCGATAAGCATCCATCCCTTAATCATCCGTACACATCTTGGACCTCATGCACAACTACTACTAAGATTACCAAGCACAGATCCTAGGTACACTACTAGGTTACCAAGTAGTTAAACTTGAATGCTCATGATTAAGTCGTACTCATTCCACGTTTAAGGAGTTTAGGGTGAAGAGATATTAACCACGAAAGCAATAAATAACAATAACAATTAAATAATTAAACTAAGTGAATGATGCACTAATGAAGTAATCTCAATCTTTATTTTTGGTCATGTGTGTGTCCATACGTCACACTCGAATAAAGGTGTCATACAATTACAATCATCACACTGCGGGCATGCATTGGGAGAGAGGGTTGAGAGGAAAAAATGACAAAAAGACTCTACTCTAACACTAAACTGACCTCCTTAACTCCTTGCACCTACATGTGTATTTATAGGCCCACACAGGAGTCATGATATCGTGCATCTGATATTGCGAGCCAGGCCACAATATCGCGTACCCGATATTGCGTACACAATATCGCAGGTGCAATATTGGGTCCTAATGAATCACGATTCATCAATGACTAAATTATACTAGGATTCCTAACAAATTATATGATAGTTGAACTATATTGGAATGCCTAAATTCTATTGGGACACTTGAAAAATATTGGAGCACCTAAACTAGAGGTAAATTTATCCTTTTTATGTATTTTTACTTTATACTTTTTACATCTTCATTTACTTTAAGTTTTACAAGTAAATAAGAAATTAATCCCCATTTTGATTTACTAGAATGGATCTTAAAAGTGAATACTACATAAATCAAAATCTAATGTTCCAAATTAGGAACCAATTTTAATTTTTTAACTCTAGTACAAAAACCTAACTTTTAATCTAGAAGCCAAAATTAAGTTTTGTTTACTTATGTCATCTAGTTTTATCAACCTTATCAATTACCAATACTTTTGATTACTTTTTTAAAAATCCTTCATTGGTCTCTAGAAACATGTAAAATTAAGGATGTTGGATCCCCAAAAAAATTCATAATAAATAATGAAAATTCAGAGCACATCATAAGCTTGACACTAAGTAGACATCCTTAAAAAATTATATGAAAAGAAACAACTTTCTGATTTTATAACTGTCTACTTACATATACAATCTTAAAATTTATGCTTTGAAAAAAGAAATGGGTGAAGAAAATTAATTATTAGTAGGGAGGAAGATTCTAGTTCTAACAAAATTTATATCACTTTTAAATATTCATGCTTTAACTTAAAATAGCAAAAGGATTCAAAATAGAGAGATGTGGCTTAATACCAATATTTGTATGCAAGAAAGAAAGTGGTAGCACTTGTGGAAGTTCATTACCTCATCACTTATTATTGATCTTATATAGAGACTCTTTGCCATCAATTGTAACCTTCTTGTCAACACCAATTTTAAACTTTGAGTTAATAGTATGTTTGTTAGAAAAGGAAAAAATTTTCCTTATGAGCTATCTTTCTAGGATACTCAATACTTTCTTTAGGACTAGTAAAACTATACACATGCACTTTTCTCTTCTCTAGATTTTTTATTACTATTTGATCATTATTATCATTAACTTGATTTTTTACATCTTCAACTTCATATTGTTTTTTCTTATTCTAAAAAAAAGGGCAAGGAGGTGTGCAGGGGTCACTCGATTAAGGGGGTGGGTGGTGGTGGTGTGTGTTGGGGGACGGTGAGGAGGGGGGGAAGGGAGAATTATCATATCCCTAGGAAAAAGGCTTTATTGTTAGAAATAGAGGAGGTGTTGGAAACCAAAATAAGTGGAACATAGGTGCATCCCAAGATATATAGTCAAATTAGAACTTTATATAACTCAACATTGTCCTCTAGAATCAAACTCATGATCTACAGCTTTCAAATTAAGTGTCTTACCACTAGGCTAACACCTCATTGTTTATTATTTAAAATAGAGCAACAAATACACATGTAGCATCTAACAAACCAAATAGACAGAGTAAAAAGAAAATACACAAGTAGCATTTGATTGATCAAATAGAAATAACACGAAAAGAAAGACTTAATGGATTTAGGGATACTTACTTAGGAATTCATCCTTACAATTAGGCCAATAACAAAAGAAAAAAAGAACCCTTTTGAAAATTTACTTCTCACCAATGATCAATTGTAATCAATAGTACAGGTAGAATGAAAAAAGAATTAAATGAAGCATATGACAACCAAAATTAAAAAGAAGAGCTCCCTTGTAAAAAGAATTGTGTTGAATAAAATTATTTGCATTAGAGCCTCTATTGCTTATAAATGTGAATCAAGGCTACAAAAGATGAATCAACTAATTAATTTCTAAATGAACCTTTGGAGCTTGAGATCTAATTTGGAAATGGACAAGGTAGAAGATTTGTGATTTTTCCACAATAGTTAGATGATAACTATTTGAATATTCTATTTTTTGAAAAATGATATTGGATCTATGCTTCCAAATATGAAAGAGAATAATAGACCAAATAACATTCCAAAGAAATTTGAAATTCATGGAAGTGATAGGCAAAAAGCTTTAAAAAAACATCATCTTGAGATAGCTGACAATTTGGAATAATTTTTCATGCCCTAATCCAAGTGTGCTAAGCAAAAGAACATTGCCAAAAGACATGAACAAAATCATTTATCGCTCCACAAAGAGGGAAAACAGAAGTATGAACCCCAAGATGGTCAAGGTGTTTGCCAACAGGTAAACACTAGTGAAGAAGACACTAAAGAAACTATTGAATTTTAGGTAGTGTAGGAAGCTTCCATATTCACTTGAAGGTGGACATCCAAAATTGTTCTAATTCTTGTTTTTGCCAAAACCCTAAATCATGACTCTTCATGTACTTGAAATGAGTGGGATGCTTGAAACTAGTGATCGTAAAATTTGTGAGACCTAAGTGGTTGAGTCTTTTTACTCAACATACATTGCTTTTTTTTATCATCTTTTAAAACATTTTTTCTTGTTGCTTCATCATATAGTATTCTGAGATGGTACTCAAGAGTATTTGTCCATTTTGGAACACTACCTATGTGCATTTTGTAAAAATTATAATACTATAATAATTTTTTGAAAGTTTGTACCAATTGCCTTTTGTTTATTACTTTATTTTCCTTTTGAAAATTATTCATCTATGTGATTATACTATTATCATTAGCCAATTTTGTATTCACATTTTTATTTGTAAATATATGTTGCAGCTTTCATAAAGATTCTAATTTGTTTAAAACCTTTATGGAGGATTAGGATCCTTCAAAACACCTTGAGCTTTAAACAAATATATTTTTTATACTTAACAATCTTTTCTACTTTAATTATCTTTTGAAGCCTTTTCTTAAAAAATATAAGATAATACACATTATGATCTTCAGCATTTGTAAAATCTAACACTTGCTACTTTTATTTACTAAAACCAAATAGCTTAAAATTTTAAGAATCCTTTTCTTCTAAAGTTTTAACCACTAAAAAAATATGGAACTTTAAAATGAGTATTATCAAGTGCAATCATTTTAGTGGTAATGCCATCATCTATATTCTGAAATATACAATGCAAAGTCTTTAATTTTTTTTTTGAAAATAATCTACCTTTGATTATTGCAATAAATTATGAATTTAGAAAAACTACCTTAACCTTGCAATGCTTTTAACATTTTTCATTCTTCTATTTTCTTTGGAAGCTCCTCTTTTACGAATTCTTTATTTACCCAAAATTTTTCTCATTTCAAGTTGCTACAACTATGCCAAACTTTTTCTTGAGTAGTTAAGTCACTAAATGTCACAATAATATGGCCTAGTTTATTGCCTTTGAATTCTAAGCAATAATTATTCAAAATTATATCAAGTAAGATAGAGAGGTGCATTGTATCTTTTATGATATCCTAGTAACTTTTATTAAATTTTCTTTTGGACTTTTAAGAAACCTAGTAAATTAGAGATTTGAATCTCTTCTCCTTTTCTTTTTTCTTTTTGTTCCTTCACCAATTTACACAAAGCTTTAACATGTTGAGGAGTTACTTCAATTGGTTGATGTCTTGGTTTTATAGTTGACTGCCAACTTGAATGCTTCGATGGACATTGGATGTTACCAAAAGAGGTAAGCTACATAATACAAACATTATAAAAAGACTTGTAGTGGTTCCTATTTTAGATGAGCTACAAGAATGGCAACTTAGATGGTTTGGACATGTGCAAAGAAAATAGGACAATGAGTCTATAAACAAAAGTTGCTACATCACTGTTTTAGGAAAGCCACCAAAAGGAAGACCAAGAAAGACATGGGAAAAAATGACCAAAGATAATTTAAAGAAATTGCAAATAAACAAAGATTTAGCTCTTCATAGAGGTGAATGGTGAAAAAGAACTCATATAGCTAACCCCATTGTGTTGGGATAAGACTAAGATGATGATCATGATATCACATTCAATTTTTTTATTTTTCATTTTTGTTATTCTTTTGCTTTGATTAAAGTTCAAAGTCTTACCTATTATGTTTTGCTCTATAATCCATTTCACTATCACTTATTGTTGTGCCATCATATTTCTATTTGATCAAACAAAGCCTCTTGCTTTTCAACTGTGATGTTCATGGTATGGATGAGATTTCTTTGTTGCATTCATTGTGCAATAATTTTCTAACTCTTAATAAATATTTACTATCTTCTTTACCTTTTTGCCATTCAAATAAGACTTTTAGTTGAATGTCAATCACTTGCAATTATTTAGTTACTATAACCATATCTTAAAGTCAAATAGCAAAAACACTCCACTAACCCTTCTATGAGAAAGCAAAACTCTCCTCAAAAATACCATACAAAAAATCTCAACAAATCCTATGAAAAGCCTTTGAAAAACCACGGAAAGTACTCCACAATACCTTCCCTCTACAAAGTTCTTTGAATGCCAGGTGTGTAACAAAATTATTCTCTTCATCCACCTTTTTTTTGAAATTTTTATTAATGTGCTAGAAAGTCGAGTATGCCACTTAATATAAATCAAGTCCCAATATGTTTTCTAATTTCAACCTAATAAAATTTATATTCTATATGCAAAGCTACTATTATAAGCCAACACATCAGCATTGGAAGTTGCAACAATGTAAATATTTGCAATTTCATATGTAAAGAGGAAAGTTATTGAGCATTGCTTGAAAACGGTGAAAGCAAGATATGCCGAATACACAAGAGGACGAGTACATAAAACTTCATTTATCACAAGTAATACAAGATGAACAACATATTTTATTGGATTGCGTAAAATTAAAATTCTTAGGCTTACACGAAATATTACAAGCTAAACTTTGTAATATTTTTCATTAAAAATAAACTATGTACAAATTATTAAATATATCACGACTAACTATCTTGAAGATATGCTGAGAATATATAATTATTGAACATATTTCATATATTTTAAAAATATGGTTAGTGATGTATTTTGTGGTAACTATCTTAAACCTTATTTAACTTTCATTCTGCATAATTTACCTCCAATACATGCATTTGTTGTTTTATCCCCCGAGCCGGAATAACACAGCTTACCAGTCGTGAACGTGCATTTAGCTCCTACATGTTTGCGCATTGCCTATTTAGCTCCCAAAATTTTCTAGACAAAATTCATACAACATTTCTTTGACAGAAGATGCAAAATTGCAAGGATACATTTTTCCTGCAAAGATCTTATATGCTTTAGGCTTTACAGCAGAATTCATCACTGAATCAAGCTGATTGTCTGCCCATAAAAATAATTTGCCACCTTGAATGGCCTACACACTACCATATTTCACATTGCTGATATAGCTATCACAAATGACAGGGCTACCTCAGCATTTTTAGGTACCTATAAAAAACACCAATTTGTTTACGATCAGGAAAATCAGTACACTTCCACATTCCATTGTTCGCTCTTTTTTAGTTTTTTTTTGTAATCTTGCCAATCAATTCCTGCGTGAATGAGGAAATTACAATTAGGAATAGGAAATGGATAGGTAAGATAGGTATATATGAATGAATCAAGATGGGAGATTTATACCATCTTCAGCTGCCAATGACGTCATGATATCATCAATACCCTTTTCCATGCCTTTGAGACCACACATGTACACAAATGTGTTGTCCTTCTTGAGAAGTTCCCAGAGTTCCCGATCATACTCGGCCATTCGAGTTTGGATGTACATTTTCTCACCCTTTTCGTTTGTTTGCTCACGGCTCACGGCAAAGTCCAATCTGAAATTGTCTCCATGGTTCTCCTTCATTTTTTCGAATTCCTGTCAACCCACCAATACATTAAATCACACACTATTTAGTAATGAAATTGAAACTGAAAACTGAAATTTCATTTGGCCTGTCAATCCACCAATACATTACATCACACACTAACTATTTGGTAATGAAGTTGAAACTGAAAACTGAAATTTCATTTGCTCTGTGGAGCCTATGGATCAGGTGGACAGTACAAATGTCCATGGAATGAGCTTTGGAAACAGTAAATAAGAACACTACCACAACTTTTATAACAAATCAACTAAATTTGTAACTGTAATATCTTACTTACATTTCATGTGTTTTCAAATGCAAAACTTGTAAAAAATGTGCTGTTCAACATCTCAAAAATAAATGAAACCCGATACGTTTATTGGGTCTGGGATCCATTTTGTCTGAATCTCTACGTTTCATCATTAACCAATGGTTGATTCCAGTATCTTGAAAAAACTGCTGCACAGCTACGTGAGAATTGATTTTGGAAGGATTTGCAGAAATTGAAATGATTAGACATTTGTACTGAGGGCTATACTAACCTCCTTGTAGAGTAAAGAACTGCTTGTTGGAACTCCAAGAAATAACCATGCTAGTCCATTGAACTGTAAAGTTCCGGCATAAAAAATGACCAATGTAAACACAGAAACTTGGTTGCAATGAAAAATTTTGGTACCATATCCTTATAACTTACTTGGTAATCCTCGTGCTTCTCGAAAAACATTTTCCACAAGAACCCTCTAAATGGTGCAATACCAGTGCCAGTTGCAAGCTGTGCAAATATCAAAAAGAGTATATGCAAGACGTAGTTTAAACTTTGCCACTATAAACTGCTGTTACTATTTCGGTATTTCTATGATGGCAAATAATTTACTTGCAAAGGCCCAAACAAAAAGTTTCATGGCAAAATTGAAAGTTCTCTGCCTAACCCAGAACAAAACGACATGTAGTTACCATGATAATTGTAGCATTAGGATCTTTGGGCATGAGCATCTCCTTTCCAACTGGGCCTGTTATAGGGACCTCTTCTCCAGGCTTCAAGTCACCTGCACTAATATAGCCAGATATAAGTTTTCAAAAAATCAAAACATATGGTATTTTTATCGTCTGTTAGACAGATTTGGATCTCTTGAACTCAATGAAATTGAAGGTTATTCATTTTCTTGGACTCAAATAATTTAATCGAAGATGGACATTCAGCCACTCAACAACCATTATTTAGTGCATCAGTAAAAAGATCACATCACATACGATGGGTACTAAATTTTTGTCAAACAAAAGGCTTACATAAGTAGTTTGAACACACCCCTTTCACTACTTCTCCCTGCTCGTTAGTGTAAATAAGACGTTTTACACACAGAGATACCTGCAATTAAGAATAAATACCTTGTTCAGTTTAAGAATCCCCTGGCTTTTCAAAACCATATTGATCTAAAAACAGGACAGAGAGAAATCAAGCGATCCAATTATCCATTCAAATTTACAGTTTTTTCGTCGCCAAAATCTCCAAGAGCACTGCTGGCAATGGAATACAGCCGAAGTTTGTGGGGCTTGCCATTCTTGTCAAGCCCTTCAGGAATAATCCCGATTGATTGCCCTTCCTTGTATGGCAATTCTCCTGCAGAAACACAACAAAATGGGTCTGCTTATCATCAAAGATGTTGTATATAAACCCATCAAAGGTTTTGTATGTATTTGTACACAAAAGTTGACCGTGAAATTACTCAGAAAGGACACGAAGCAAACAAATTGGGTGCTTTTCCTTGTATGAATTCGAGAGTTATTATGGATGGGAAATTAATTACCTTCTGTCGTGAAAACCATGTGCCATGTCTCACCAGGAGCATCATCTCCAGTAATCTTAGTGTTGAGAAGACACCTGCCAATGTAAGGATTCTTCGGCCTGAATTTATTTACCACAACTCCTTCCTCGTCCTTTTTAGAAATCTTTTCTACCTTGGCTGGGGCTTCTGTGGTCACCTGAGCCTTGACACAGAACCTAGAATAATAGCTTCCCCTGCCAAATCCAAGCGTCTCGTGGCTGTTAATTCTCCAACCCGTTAACGAAGCACTCTGCAAAAACCAAATCACGCACCCAACAAAACCATATCACCCACAGCCCCAAAATCTACTTGCAGTTACTACTAAAAGCAGGAATAACTCTACTTTGTTTAAGAAAACGGAGGCTGAAGACCGCTGAGGGGAAATTGTGGAAGAGGGGATTGAAACAGCAGCAGCAGCAGCAGCAGCAGTGACAGATGCTGCCATTGTTGCACCGACCGAGGACAGACTTTCAGAGATCAAATGTAGAATGGAGAAGCAGAAGCAAGATAGGGGAATTAGTATTCCTAAAGTAAAATGAATTGTGGAGGAGGACGCAGGTAGATTGAGTGGCGGACAGATTGGGTGGGCATTATCTGTTGTATCCTCCTTCCTTCTTTCTCACAATTCTCCCTGTCCGTCTCTGTGGCTGGCTCCTTCTGCGCTACCCAATAAGGCTCCCAACAGCGCTGCATATTGTTGCATCACCATACAATTATTTTCTGGAAAAAAAAAAAAAAGTTTAACCAGCGGTTACGGGCATGGAAATCGAACATCCATTCCAGCGACCCACGGCTGTACCACTTATTGTGGTACACACGTTAAGTTATATTAAATATGGGATAAATATTGTGGAGAAGAAAAATTAAAACCAAAACCTTAACAGAGCCCAATGTTGCAAGA
>MNCI01008656.1:215051-231405 GCA_015680685.1 Gnetum montanum
AAAGGATCCTTCCCTAAGAGCTTCCTTATACACACTATAAACAATGTCTTGAAGAATAGGCCAAAATTTCTTAAAAAATTCTATGGGAAGGCCATCCATACTAGGGGCTTTACCATCATGGAGTTGTTGAAGAGCATTACCAAGATCCTATTTGGAAAGAAGAGAAGCATCACCAAAGATAGAGCAATTAAAAGCAGTAATAGCTTCTAAGCAAGTATTAACTACAGTGGGGTCAATTGCCTCTTTTCGAAATGTTTGAAAGTAGAACTCAAAGAAGGCCTGTAAAATGTCATCATTGGAGGTGAAGATATTATCTTCGACTTGAATAGCTGGAATTTTATGGAACAGGTTCCACCCTTTAAGGAGACGAAAAAAGCCATTAGTAGCCTGGTCACCCATGCGGAGCCAAGAGAGACAAGCACGGAGGTGAGCACCTCTAGCTTCATAGTGATCCATTATATGTAGGTTCTCCTTGGTAAGTTTCAAACGACTAAAGTGAGCCTCAGTAGCTTCCTCTTTATTAATGGTATTTTGAAGTAAGGAGATTTCCTTATGAAGGTTGGACTTGTGAGAACTTAGTCGTGAAGCCACCAATTTACTCACATGTTTGGAAAACTGTTGGAGGTGGGTACAAGCATTAGTCCATCAATCAATCCAACCATCTTCACCAAGGGGTTTAGGATGCAAATTCCATATTTGCATCAATTGAGAGCAAAGGGAGTTACTATGAAGAAAGGAAATGTTAAAAATATAAAGATCGTTAGAAGAGTAGGAGTTACCAGAGTGGGAAAGAGGCCAATAAATAGGATAATGATCTGACAAAACCTGGGTATAATCTGCTTAGACAGGGGCACTGTTGGTAGAAGTAAAATGAATAAGAGGATTCGTAGATAGATAAACCCGATCCAACCGAGAAGAGATGTAGAAAGCACCATGTCTAGAGTTACTCTAAGTAAACCAGTTAGAAGTACTAGAAGAGGAGTAGTTTTCATTAGCTTCTTGCAACTTTAATTGACGTTTCAATGAGAGCCACTTTGAAAGCTCCTTGTTATCTAAACCACCTCTTTGCCCTCCAAATTTAGCCTTTGGATGCTCAGTCATGTTGAAGTCCCCTGCAATAATCCACTTAGCTTTGGGTAAGTTGTGCCTAAGCCAATTCCACAAGAGCTTCTGATCAGTTAAGTGACAAGGAGCATAAATGGAGACAATCCCTAAGATTCCATTAGCATACCGTAATCGAACCCAACTACAATGCCCTAAATTATCACAACTGTGATCAAGAATAAACTCCTGCCAGTTATTATGGAGAAAAATTATAGCCCCCCCCCCTTTGCCATGTTTATGGTGAGTAGAAACATAAGAACTATTGGGAAAAATGCTCTGGCAGCAGATTTGAAGATTGAATCCTTGGATTTTAACTTCTTGAAGACAAACAATGTCAAAGGAATGTCTCCAAATATAATCTTGAACTATATATCTTCTACGAGGGTCTGAGAGACCCCTAACATTCCATGAACAACACTTTATTAGGTTTGTGTAGAAGAAGGAGGATCCTCCTCAACCACCAAGCCCTTAAAAGAATTTCTAGATTCAAAGTTGTTAACTAGAGGACACCGAGCACTTGTTCTAGATTCAAAATAATGGAAGCCTCCAACATTGACACCGAGCACTTGAATTGGCTAGCACCAGTCAAGGATTGATGCCTTTTAGGGAAAGCACTAAAGATAGGGTTATCTCGTATTACCGAGGCATAAGGTTTCTGGGTAACATGCTCCTAGCCTTTAGTAGCATCTTTTGGGGCCCCTTCTTGGTTAAGAGGAGTCTTAGTGGCATCAGTATCTTCGATTTTCATATCTTCCACATAAAACACCTTAGAATCTGAAGAAGGAGGTTTAGTTGAGTGAATCTCGACAGTATCCTTACCTATGTCCTGAGATATGTTTTTTTTTTTAGTTCTTCACTAACTTATTCTGCTAAAATTCGCTCGGCTTCAAGCTTAGCCAGTAACTTTGGACATTGAGCTTTACGGTGGTTTGGATCGAGACAGTAGTAACAATGGTTAGGAAGCCTAAGATATGAAATTTTTTGAACAAAATTCTTTCCTTTCACATTAACTTCTAGTGAATTAGGACACGGCTTTTACATATCTATTTTAACGCACACTCTTCAAGTTGGTCATGGACAAAAACTTGAAAAGACCTCCATACTAATGAATTCCCCAACTTGTGTAGCAAGGATATCAACATGGGGAGAAAAATGAGGAGGGAGACCTAGAAATTCAATCTAGACTGACAAAATACTTTTTCTTGCTTTTTTAGGATTGAAATCCTCCTTCTAGGGTTGAAGGACTAAAAAGGATCCATAAACATCCCAAATCGACTGTTGTTTCATGAACTTTGCCATAGCCTTAGTTTCAAAAGTGAATAGAAAAAAGCCTCTCATAAGATTGGAAGCTAGGGTTATTATGATATTACGGGGGAACCCAAAATTTTTTAAGATTGGAGGAATCCTACCAATGAAGAAACCAATTGTGTAAAGGTAAGTAAAGGTTTGTACGGTTTGGTCAAAGATGTCTTCAGGGAAATCAAAACATAAAATAGTATCATTAGCATCCATGTTGGTGGAGCTGTCAGTAGGCTGTGAGTCAATGTTGGAGGATTCCATTATTTTACATTTTTTTCCTCCAACATCAAAGTAAGAAGACAACAGATTGGGTCATGCAGACCCATTGGGCCTAAGCCTAGCCAATTCAAAAAATTAAAATAGAGAAAATATTAAAAAAAGAAACAAAACACAAAGGAACAAACTCACCGGGTACTTATTAATGGATGATGCAGGCACTACAGAAGGCAAAGGGTCCCACATGCAATCTTGCAAAACCCATTCAAGTGCTTGCTGGTTTGGGGCCTAGAATGCTTCAGCACTACTGTGATTAGACCAGAATCAGTTTTTCCCCATCGCCCCAAAAAAACCCTCTGCCTCTAATTAGGTTAGCCTGCGCTCCAAGACTGGCCAGCACAAGGTACTATCAGGAAACCCTAGCGGAGGGTTGCCAAATTTCAGATCTACCACTTGCGAACAAAAGATTGCAAGATCCTCTTGGTCCTTTCACCTTTGCTTCACAGCAATGAAACTAAATTTCACCTAGATTCGCCCATCCACTTCTTGAATGTAATGTTACTCTGCTTGTCCCCTTGTGGTGAATAATATTTATTTCTTTGCTTATAGCTCTTTCTCTTCCATGTATTGTGCTTGTTGTCCCTATGTCTATGTTTCATGACACTCCTTTGTGTCTGTGTGAGGTTTCTATCTCAAGCGTATGATGCAGGCCCATCGTATAATAGAAATGTAAATTCTACTACTTTAGTTATATATTTATAATATAGCTTATAGAATCTTGCAAGAATGTATTGAACTCAAAGTTGCGTATTCAAGTTGCCATTTTACCAAATTCTATAACAATTTTGGTTAGATCAATGTGTTTGCATAATGAGGAGGACAACTAATTTCATGTTGGATAATAAATCTTGTGATGCAAAATATTTGTGAATTCTCATGAATTTTTGTTTTCTATGCATACTCCCCGTACTTTTCCAAATTTCATTCCATGTACATTGCAATACAATGACATAAACATTGAAGTCATAGATTTTCTTAGAGCAAATATATTGGCATTACGAATGGAATATTATTTAGTATTACTTATAGGCTCTCTCTGGAATGTTATGGATAGCATAATATTTAGCATTACTAATAGGCTCTCTTTGAGAAATATGGAATATTATTTAGTGTTACCAATTTATGATTGGTAGTTGGCCTTTCGGCCAAAATAAATTTTTATTATGATCTTTATGTACTTTGTATAAGTTATTCTTTCTTTCACAAAGATATCACTGATGAGGATGTCAACCCTCCTTACTTTATTTGTCATTTTCATTATATTTTAGAAGTCATAGGAGTTGTATGTTTTTGTTTTGGAGTCTTTTGATGGATTTTGGTTTTTTTATAGGGTTTAGGTAGGCAATTGTGGGTTGCAGTCATAGTTTGAAATTGCAAGCTGCAGTGGATGTAGGTAGTCTTAATATGTAGAACATATTGAAATTTGTAATTTCTAAGGTTAGGTAATGTGTTACAAGTTAATGTCAATCATAGAAGATCGTAATGGAAAAATTGTAGGTTAAAATAGTTTTCAATTTGCTAAGAAACAAAGAAGGAAATTATTCAAGTTTTATCAATGTGAGAAAGTTATGAGTCACAATATGGAATTTGAAGGGGCTTATAAGAAAATTTGATTTTTCAAAAAAGAAAAAAATATTTTTAGAAGGATGACAAATAGTGAGGAAAGGTCAAGGATCATTCCAAAGGCTATAAAAGATTGAAGGTAGCTTAAAGAAGTATGCTAAAAGTATCACATCGCAATATTGTATGCACTATAAGCTTGAGAGAATAAGTTTATGCTCTTGTTAAGCATTGTGATTGAGTGATCATCCCCTTGATAGTCTTCCTTATATTGTGAGTATAGAGTGAGTGTTTGATAGATTAATTGTCTATCCTTAGAAGTGTTTGACTTCCATTTATGCATTGAATCTCTTCCCTTTTGAGAAAGAATAAATTTCTTTTTCTTTTTCTTGTTTAATTTTGAGATTGCTTTGGATCTTTGACTCTTGAGTAAGCTTGGAGTGTGGGATCTTAGGAAGCCTCTCACTATCTTGGTATGAAAGCATTTGGTTTGAAAGAAAATTCCATTTAACTGGAGAATCCCATCACCAATACAAGGAATCGTTCTTCTATATCATCATTTTGGTTTGCAATTTCCATTGTTGATATTTCCATACTCTCTTAGGATTTTGAGAACTCCTTTGGTCATCAATTTGATCAATTGGTTTAAGCATTGGAAAATAATTATGGATTGTAATATCCATTAGCTTGAAATATCTAGGATTTAAATATATTAAGCTTATTTCAACTAGGATTTGAATAACCCTTACTTGTTCATATTTGAATATTCTAATTCTCTTTGTAAATACTCTTTATCTTTTCTTTTTTCTTTATGAATCTTTATGAATCCTACCTTTTAGGTCATTTCTATCATGGTACCAAAGAAGATAGTCCATGTTTTACCTAAAGACATGGAAGACATAAAGAATGCTATTCAATGTAATGTTGACAAACTTGAGAAACTGGAAGAAAACAAAAAACATCCTATTTCACCAAAGACATATAGGTAAGAAAACAACTCAAGAGCATCTTCACTAAGGATTTCTTCAAGACATTCATCTATGCCACATCTTAAAGATGATATTCCTTTTGAGAATGAAGAATTTAGAGATAATGAAGAATAAGACAATAATGTCCTTGATGCTCCAAGTGTTGAGAACAAGTCTAAAGGGTTTATATTTCAAAGAAAGGAAAAGAAGGAACCTTCTTCAAAGTCTCAAAGGAATCCAAGTGTAGGTATTAAGCTTACTTTTGCTAGAGCATTCTAACATGCTTCTAGATTGCCTTATGTTAGAGTAAAGGCCTTCAATAAAAAGGAGTGTACTAAATCTAAATCTTTTCTTTTTTAGCTTAAAGATGTTGAAGATCATAAAAAGATGATATATCTTGAAACAAATCTTGAAGATATGGCATAAGTTTGGTGGAAGAAGAAAAGTTATACTTTGATGTAATCAATGGTACTCCAATTAAGAATTGGTTTGTTATATAATTTATGCTCATAAAAAATTGAAAAAACTCATCATAGGCAAGAAGTCATTCAAAGGCTGAAATACATGAGACAAGATGGAAAAATTGCAAAGGATTATTACATAGATTTTTGCAAAGCTTTCCAACAAGTTAAAGTTCATTGGGATGACTATGAACAAGCTTCTAACTTTTAATGTGGATTGAAGAAGGAATTTCAACAAGAGCTTACTTTCTATGAGGCCCAAAAATTGGATGAGGCTTTTGATTTATCTCTTAAATTTGAAAAGAAATTTCATGGCTATAATAAATGTCTATAAATTTCTAAGGAAAAAGACTCCAAGACTTTTAAAGGAGATAAATAAATAAAAGATAATGAAAATGTCAAAGAAAATTTACATGAGAAGAAAGAAAAGAACAAGGAAGGCCAAGATTCCAAGAAAGACAATTTCAAGAAGACAAAAGGTTAAGGAAATAACAATGCTTGTAAGATTAAATGCTTTAATTTTGAAGAGATAAAACATAAGCAATGGAATTGCAAGAAACCAATAGCTTCTAAGGCCAAGGAACTTCAAAATTTAGAGAAGGGAGAATATTCAAATGAAATTTATCCTAATACTCTTATCATTGAATATGTAATTAAAATTTATTCTTTTATGGAAAATGTCAATATTAATGTGAATCCTTTAAGAAAATTCTTTTTAAGAATTAGGGCTAGGTGTATCTCTAGTGACAAATGGGTTCACATATTAATAGGTGATGGTACCCAAGAGAAATTTTGTCATCCTAAGTCCTATAAAGTTTATTAGCTTTTGAGAGATTTTTTTCAAGAATTAAAGGAGCGATGTATTTTTGTCTTTTAAGATTTGGTTCATGTAGAGATCAAGTTCAATGTAAACAATAGATAGTACTGATGTCATACTTAGTAGACCTTAGAATGATGATAACAAGGCTACATTTAATGATACAAGGAATATTTAGTCAGTTTTTAAAAAGGATGGAATACATAGATTGATTTTCATGGCATTGCAAAAATATCAAGCAGATTGTTCTACTAATGCTTCTTTAATTTTTGCTTAGTGAGAAGGAATATGTGAAAGCTTTTGAAGTGTTTCAGCATGGTTTTCTTATTGTGTCTACTATTATGAAATGGGTAGAGGAGTCAAAAAATGAACTTCCAATAGTGGTGTAATCTTTGGCACAAGAATTTGTTGATGTCTTCAAAGGCAAATTGGAAGGGCTTCCATTAATGAGATTTGTTCAACATTAAATTAAGTTCATGCTTGGAGCTACCATCCCAAATAATAGAGCCTACTAGATGACTCCACATTAAAGGGAGGAGCTTCATAAGCAAGTGAACTACTCTCTAATGGTTTTATTAAAAATGGAAATGGAAATACTTAATTATGTCCTTGTGAGACCACAAAGAGTCTATAGGAAAAAATAATTTTATTATAAGGCTTTGATATGCTCATGATAGATCTTAAACACCTCATCAAGAAAATGACCTAACATTGACAACTCTAGCTCAAACTAATGTCACAAAGTTATTACTTGAATACTATATTTAAGTCTAAGAGCATTAAAGAAAGGACAGAAATATATGTTCTTCATCTCTTACTATTGCATGTATACAAAATATGGAGATGCATTGTTCTCTCTAAAGATTAATCCATCTTCCTATTTCAATCAATAGATAGTAAGATTACACATAGGCATGTATGATTGTCATCTTATTTTATTTGGAAATAATAATAGATAAATAAGTAGTTATTTTTGTTAAGGATCCTCCATTTGTTGGAAATAAAATTTCCTTTTACCATATGGCTATTCCCACATGTACTTCAATGCCTTTTGTTTAATCCTTTTTTTCAAATCCTTAAAACACAAATTTAAATCTTGATCTTTAATATTCTATTTTTGAAGCTATTTTTCCCATCATTGAACTATACTTTTTTGTAACCTTATAAAATTTTGTAGATAGGTGAATGTTAGGCCTAGTAAGCATCTTTTTACAAAACTATAGAAATATTTGAAGAGCTGCAATTTCTATAAATAGCATATATGCTTTTGATAATAAAATATCATGTGGTGTTTAAGCCGTTACTTAAGCTCCTGTAATAACAATTAATTTTAGACATATTCTAAATGGTTCCATTACATTATAGATAAATTGGATCCCATTGCATTGCATGATGTTATTAAGACATTAATTTTTCTATTTTCTATTCCAATGGCCTTAGTGCCCAAGAAGGACATAGATGAGATGAAAATGTACATTGATTCTAGAACTATGAATAGGATAATAATTAAGTATAGATTTTCTATTCCTAAGATGAATGACATTCTTGATATTTTAACTAATGCTAAAATTTTCTCTAGGATTGATTTAAAAAGTGGTTATTACCAAATTAAAATTAGATATGGGGATGAATGAAAAGTAACATTTAAAACATCTAATGATTTGTATGAGTGTAATGAGTGGCGAGGTACCCCTATGCCCAACCATACGAATCACTAAGGTGTTACACACGATCCGGTCAAATTCTATGGAGCTATAGTTATCTCATACACTAGTTCCTCTAGGAAGTGAAACAACATTGAAAATGTTCTTTGTCTTCCCAACTACATTTGTGAGGCTTAAGGGTATTGATGTATCTTCATTTAGGGCAACCGCGATATCGTGTACGCGATATCACATGCCAGTCGCGATATCGCATACGTGATATCGCGGCTCGTCGCAATGTCTATAAATAATAGGTAGCTTTCCCAGTCTTAGGAACATAGATTTAGACCTTAGCTAAACTCTGGTAGTTTTACCCCTCTAGAGATAGAATTATTTTCTAGTGTATGCCTGCAATGTGGTGATTGTAATTATACGGCATCCTTTATTCGAGTGTGACGTACTTGGACATGCACATGACTGGAAATAAAGATTGAGATTACTTCATCATTGCAACATTCAATTAGATTAATTATTTAATTAATTGTTACTTATTACTTTCCTAGTTAATCTCTCTCACCCTTATCTCATGTTAAAATGTGGAATGAGTACGACTTGATTATGAGCATTTAAGTGTGACTACTTGGTAACCCAGTAGCGTACCTAGGATCTGNCGAGCTACGACCTAAGGCTAATTGTCTAGATGCCACAACTAGTTCATCTGCGGATTTTGACCGAATCATGTGTATAATGCTCGTATTTGTATGGTTGAGTATAGGGGTACCTCACCACTCATCATTTGCGCTGTTGCAGGGAATGGTGCTAGTTATCTAGATTAGTTATATCATACAAGGTTTTTTGTAAAGGAATTAACAATATATATTTTAGAAACAAAATAATTATTAAAATTCACATATAAATTCACACACAATTTCACAACCATGCCTCTCCTACAAGATTTTGATAATGCCACACTTAGTGAGGAAGTTCATTGGAGAACCAACAAACTATATGATGATAAAGATTGGAGTACACAACCTGAAGTGGGGGTCTCTTATAAACATGAATGAAAAAAACATCATTCCAAAACACGAAAGCATAACTTACCTAATGACGATGAACCCCAACTGGCCACTACAAGCCTAACGCAAATACAAGAGGCTATTCAAATATCACATAGGCATCGTAAAGAGAGCTGTCTACCTAGGCTCGATTTAAACAACTTTTCTAAATTTTCAAGAGGCTATGACTTAGATCTGCATCAACCTAGACAAGCCTTCTATGATGCTTGCACATGGAACAACATTGATAATGATTGGAAAAAACTTAAGCTCTTTCCTATGACACTCGTTGACTAAGTAAAAGTATGGTACAAATCGTTAGAACCAAATTCAATACAATGCTGGTCAAAAATGGTAGAAGTCTTTAACGAAAAATATCAAACCTATGCAAGAGTGTCAGCCTTGAGGAAACAAACCCAAGGATGGAAACAAGCATAACATGAACCCTTGGACATGGCCTTAGAAAGATATTATGCACTGTTAAACAACTATCTAGGCCATGGGTTTTCCAAGGAAAGGCTAATGTCCCATATCATTGATATGCTATGTAATGAAATAAGAGAGACCTTAGGAATGTATGCCCAAGGTCAACTATATGAACTACGAACCCATCAAATACAAGATCTTATTAAGCATGTAGCAAAAGAAGAAGGAGAATTGGCTAGATGGGAGAGTGTTGAAAAGCATCAACGGGACCAAAATCTCAACTTAACAAGGGTCCATGATCATAAAAAGGAGAAATCAACCAATCTCAAGGTGAAAACATCATCTTTGCCAACACAAAAAACATTAGAAGAAGCTAAGGAAAAGATCAATAAGATGTTGAAATGGATGTATCAAAAGTGTGGAGAATATATCGATATTATTGGAGATAGAGTTTTGACAACCCAAGAAGTAGGAAAAAGTATCAGTATACAATCAGAAAGAAGGATAAGGAAAATAAGGGCTCAACTGCCAATCATACGTATGAATGCAATATATGCCTATATGATCACCCCAAGGGCCAATGCCCAATATTGTTACATTTACATGAGCATTGGGAAAACACGTTACATTTAGAGTTCATATAGAGATACTGTGTTCGATCACAGTGGAAACAATCCCAGTCATGGGGGAGACCACCACTAAATTGGAGACATCCTTCATATCATCCAAAGCCAAATGCTTATCTTGTTCAACATCCTATTTCTCTAACTGGGCCAATGCACTTTATCTCACCATAATACCATTCTCCTCCATACTATCAACCCATGCCTCCAACACAACCACCACCTTGTGCACCTTATACTCCTCCTAACTTTCAACATTTTCATCCTTTCCCTCCTTATACATCGCCACCAATTGTTCCTAAGGTGCTTGCACCACAGCAACAACCCATGAACTTGACTTGTGCTACTACTGCCAAAAGTAGTGAGAGGCCTCCTCAACATCCAAAGCACCCCTTCTTTAAACATAATTGTAAGAAGGGACAACACAATTCCGAGGCCACTGCATCTTCCAACTTAGCACAAGCCCCACACTATGGTGTACCCTCATCTTCGAATCCAATGCCTCATGTAACTTTATCAGGGCCACCAACTCATGCTCCAACAAGAATACATCCCAATGAACACAAAAATGGAGAGCGAAAACTCAATCCTTGCATACCATCTAACGGTCTCAAACATCATAGTGGGTCAACTCGTTATTTGAGAACTACATTGTATAAATTGCCCCACTATGCTCATTATAATCAAGTGTGTGAACCCTGATGGGGTAAGTATGACCAGGTCCCAATACTCCCAACATGCAAGGATCCTCATCTTCCATTTATTAATCCTCACCATCCTCAACCATTTAGCTATGGGGGATATCCCCCATTCTAATAACAAGCCAGATTAAGAACCACTTTTTATTTTCTTTGATTTTACAACTTTTTGTTTTCTAGTTTTTCATTTTCCAACTTTTTGTTTTATCTTTTGTCTTTTGGTATTTTTGTCTTTTTATAAGTAATCTCGTCCATGAATAAAACACTCATGTGGATCGTTGGTTGAGGTGTGTTCTATGTTATTAAGTTTTGAGCGATCAATTATTTGGATAGTGAGCCCATTACACCCACTCATCCATTCAACAAATAAGAGGTTCTATTCGAGGGTACAATGATATTCTTGACTTTCTTAAAACTTAAAATTAATTTTGTGCTCATTGTGCCTAGAATGAAGAAGGATGGACCAAGAGGGAATGATTAGGGTGTGACATCAAGGGGACTTGCGGATTCTCTTTGGTGACATCTGTGGGAGTTATCATGCAATGTGGTTGTACTAAGATCCTTGCAAATCTAATAAAAAATGGGAGTAAGACTAATCAAAAGGGCACTAAAAAATCCAATGCTGTTCTAGGGGGTCCCACTGGAAAGACATGCACCCATGCCTGAAGGTTGGTGGCTTCTTTGGATTCAGTAAAGGGAAAAAAAAAAGAGAATAAAGAGAAAAGAAAATGAAAGAAAAGTGCCACAAAACAAAAATCACTCCTCCCTTGAATAAAATGCCAAGTGATCGTACACCTTGTTGTTATGGTACTCTCATAGTTGTTCATCATAGGATGAAACAATGTGATGTCATCGATTAGAAGGATGGACTTGGTCCTGATCTTGGAACGATGGGTTAATGACATGTTAATCATGCTTTACACGTAGGATTCACTATACCTTGGGTTAGTTACCTCATGTCCTAATCTCTATGATCCCTTTCTATAGTTTGTCTCATCTCGTTGTTCATGTAATTGTAGCTCATGTCTCGTGTAGCATAGAATTCTTACCTCATTCCAGTGATAATTACATGTGTGTGTTTTGTGAAGTTGGTGCGGATTACATTTAACCCTTCTAGTGCCCACAGACACTTTAAGTACGGTTACACAAGGGCATTATAGGTTGGAACCTGCCTTGGGGAGGATCCACTTGTGTAATCTTTTGTAATCCTCACTTATGATATCGCTCACACACACAATTTCTCACCCTCAACTTATTTTTCATAACATTCTTTCCTTACCATTATCAATTTGAATTTCCATGTTCCTATGTACCATTACATAACCTTTTTCTTACCACCCAAGGTTTTATTGATAAAATACACACCATCATCATTAATTGTGCCTTTTGAGTTAATGGAATTTCCCTAGAACCCCTTGATCATAGCCCAATGTCCTCAGCTTATGACATTGATTTTAAGAAAATCCTTTAAAAATTCAATATTTGTGTTGTGCCTCATGTCACTAGGGACGTGATATCGCGTATGTGATGTATCGTACATGATATCATGTCCCCGCAACCAATAAATAGGTGACCCCCCAACACTTAGCATTATTTTTGCCATTCACATGGGGGGGGGGACGACTTGCGATTGAGCGACCCTTGCTTTTCTAACTATATCTTGCTTGCCGGTACTCCGATTTTGATTCCATCTGAACCTACTTGAACCTAGAGTGTTTAACTTAGTTGTGGAGGAGGGAAATCTACCAAAAAGCACCTAAATTTTTTGGAATTTATCATTGCCCAAAGGACATCAATTAAGGTAATTAACTATAACACTTAGAATAATTGTGCCTAAAATCATTTAATCCTTAGGTATACTA
The DNA here is from genome assembly GCA_015680685.1 of Gnetum montanum. NCBI lineage: Eukaryota > Viridiplantae > Streptophyta > Gnetopsida > Gnetales > Gnetaceae > Gnetum > Gnetum montanum. Next base: position 227,847 of record MNCI01008656.1, read on the forward strand.
GGGAGTTAAAATTGAAAACCCACCTAAGTAAAAAGGGACCCATTATTACAAAATTTCAGGCCAGATCACATGGATATAAAAGAAGATCATTAATTAAGTCAAGTAGTAAGGTATAACTTAACCTTAAAAACAACCTTACTAATGCTTGGCCCGTGTGATTGCAGATGGCCCCGAAATGTAGACAACAGGAAGGTCCTACTCAAGGTGGAAGCAAACGATCTCAGAGAGGTGGAAGACAAGGTCCTACTGGACAACATGTAGAATAGGAGGAGTAATCATTCAGCATTCATCAAGAAAAACCTCCTACCGGATGGTCCGAGTAGGCAGAAGGAGCTGCTACAGTGTGTGAACAGGGACAACATCTCACGTTACCCCAAGATTATGTTTAGGCCATCCATGAAAAGTCCACATTTGTTGTGGGATTTTGGAATTGAACTTCAAATATTTTGCAGAGTTCGCTCTTGAGGCTATTAGGGATCACTTCACAAGGTCTCCCTTATGGCCTATCCTCTCTGAAAGCAGTGCCTGGTACCTAGGAGAGACGTACCAATTCTGGAATAATAGGGAGCAAGGCACTACTATTAATATTTGTGGTGTGATAGTTGATTTCTGTACGTAGGCCATTTTAGAGGTGTTAAACCTTCTAAATATAGGGCCCAAAGTTGCTCAGTTATCCACCTGATTAGACCTTGATGTGCGAAAGGATTGTTTGGAAAAGGCTTAAGGAAAGGATAAAACATTTGGTGAGTTGACGATAGAAGAGAGGATTTACTTCAAAATTGGAACATATCACCTCTTCCCCACAAAGGGCCTGAAAAGAATATCAATGTATGTGTCTAGAGGATGTGCAGTGCTGATGGGAAAGATTAATGCTAACCTACCCCATCTATATTTAATAGAGATCTTGAGGCGATTTGAGGAAGGAAAGATAAGGAAAATGGCGCTGCCTTTCCCTTGTCTTATCAGAAAGCTTTACCAACATGCTGGTATTTAGGGGTACACCAATGATGTCCTTCGAAAAGCCCAAACTGCTTCATATGCTGAATTGCTAAAGGTGCCAGCTCCAAGGAAGAGCACTAGTGAAGAGCCGAGACCAGAACAAGAAGAAGAACAAATGTCTAGACCAATTGTAACTCAACTTGTAGGACCCAGCTAACCTCCAAGCACGAGTCCTATTCAACAATAGGAAGTAGGGCCTAGCACAAGCCAAGATCAACAGCCGCCGTAAGACTATAGACCATCGATGAACCATCTTAGGCCATCGTTGAGACGGTTAGTTGGGGAAGTCGTGATGACACAAACCTCTTTCGTGTCATTGATGATGCCATGTAGCCTATTGTTTCATTGAATCACACAAGGGGGGAAGTATCTATTTACATAGGAGGAGGGGAAAGTAGATGGTCACAACAGATCTTAGGGAACACAACATCTTTCCAGGTGCAATTAGAAATTGGTGAAGGGGCCACTGTGGTGGTCATGCAACACTAGAATTTCATGGGAGCTATAGAAGTGATTGCAAAACACATCAAAAAATCCTTTAATGTACCTGTTGTGCCACTGGAAGATTTCACAGGAGCACAGGATGCTCAAACTTTGGCCAGAACCTCAATGACTCCTACGGAACATGAGGATGCACTTGATAGATTGCTCCAAAAAGGGCAAGTAATGATGTCCCTATTTGACATCTCTGAAGATGTTACAGCAATTCAGTCAGACCTCAATTCCACAAAGGGAAAGCTGGTCTTAACAGAAGTGAGGGCCGAGCATGCTAAAGCTAAAGTGCAATAACTACAAGAGAAGCTCATGGCCTTACAAACAACATAGTGGGATAATTTTAGAACTGAGAAGCTAACCAAGATAATAGAAAAAAATAAAAGGGTGGCTGATGAAAAGGAGAAGGCTGTTTGGGATGCCGCCACAGCATAGGCACAAACCCATGTGCATCTTAAGACACTTAAGGCCTTATAAGAAGAAAAAAAGCAGCTGGTTGCAGACAACCTTTAGTTGACCACTATAGAAAAGAAAAAGAACATTCTCGATGAACAATTTCATCAATTACAAGAACAATTCATCTAGGTAAACTGAGACGTAAGCCATTTAGCCAAAGAAAATCGAACCCTCTCGATGGAGGAGGTACGCGCCATTCATCAAAAGTCAGCTATTGAGATAAGCATGTGGCAAAATGAGGCTAAACGACATGAGAAGCTGAAGGAGCACTTTTGCAATTAGGTGGGAATGTATAAATAGATCCTTAAAAAGGAAATCCATATGGCCAAGGCTCAATTCAACATTATCAGTGCTCAAGAGACTGACTGGTGGGCCATATTGGACACATATTCCTTTGCCCACCAAATAGAAGTTAAGAGCCAGGACCTGCAAATCCAAGATTTAATAGAATACATGGAATTGACAAGTCTGAGATATGCCAACCTTGCCATGTTAATACTAGGACACTTGAGGTTAGAGCTCAAGAAGCAAGTAGCAACCACCCACATCAAATACGAAGCAGAATTTGCAGAGCGTAAGAAGCTGTTGGAAAAACTGGAAGTTGCAAATTTTTAACTTGAGGTGGTGAAAGCCAGCTGCCAAGGATAGAAAGATATTGCAAAAAACTTGGCTTGATGGCTAGCAGACTTTCAGGAGTATAAGGATAAATCCAAAGCCTATGAAGAGGAATGAAGGGTGTTCGAGGCTAGGTACATCAAGGCCAACCAAATGTTTCTGCAACTACCCTGTCCATGGGAAGTGCCAACTCCATCAAATGTTGGAACATTAGCATGGATGGCACAAGACCCTCGGACTGAAGAGGAGAAGCCCTAGGCCATACTTCAACGTCATCAAGCTTCAAAGCTTGGAGCACAGGACAAAGGGAAGGCACCAATGAAGGAGCCACTGCCACCAGGAACTACATGAGTTCCATCAATTTTGTAGCAGTAGGATTTTCTTTTGTATTCTATGTGTTGTGTCTTTGTTTTGTTTTCATTCCACACTATGGAATAATCCTATTTTCCCATCTAATAATCCCATACCTATCAATTGTGTAATCACTGTAACTCAAGGATGAGTTTTCATTCAATCGTGGGGTATGATGAGTCTTCATTTAGGGTGACCGTGATATCGCGTACGCGATATCGCATGTTGGTCGCGATATTGCATACATGATATCATGGCTCACTACAATGTCTATAAATAAGAGGCCGATTTCCTAGTTTTAGGAACATAGATTTAGACCTTAGCTAGACTTTGGCATTTTTACCCCTCCAGAGATAGAATTATTTTCCAGTGTATGCTCGTAGTGTGGTGATTGTAATTGTATGACATCCTTTTATTTGAGTGTGATGTACTTTGACATGCACATGATTGGAAATAAAGATCGAGATTACTTCATCATTGCAACATTCACTTAGATTAATTATTTAATTAATTTTTATTTACTAATTTCCTAGTTAATCTCTCTCACCCTTATCTCATGTTAAAATGTGGAATGAGTACAACTTGATTACGAGCATTTAAGTGTGACCACTTGGTAACCCAGTAGCGTACCTAGGATCTACACTTG